>JAKUCM010007058.1:0-31404 GCA_023374145.1 Lepidium sativum | reverse complement strand
AACTTCTCCGAAACCTACACGAAACCGCTCGAATTAGAATGCACAAACAGCTATTTCCTCATTGCCTACAAAGACAAAGAAGCTCTAAAACCAGAAAACGAAGTTGAACTAAGTCGATCTGAGATTACTTAGGTCGAATCGAAGAAAAAGAAACCCTAATCAATGATCTCTAAGTCCATGAAGCTCAAACTTACGCCGGAAAAAAGTAGGTAGAAGTTGAAATCAGAAACCTAGTTCCAGAATCCGATTTAGAAAATTTCACAAGTAGAGATCAAAGGTTCGGAGCTCGAAACAGTGGTGAGAGACGGAGAGTGAAGGCGTGAAGGAGAGAGGTCTAGCGAAGCGGGTGAGCGAGAAGCGAAGTAGGCGAACGTTTTTTTGTTTCTCTTCCCAATTGTTTTTGTGTTTTCTTTTGGTTGAGACAGTGAATTTAATTTTTCTACTCTTTTGAAACATGACTAATCCAGCAATTAATTAATAAATATGAGGAATGCAGATCTCTTTAATGGTTACTCCAGCAATTAATTAAATAAAAATAAAACAAATGATGGTGATTTTTGCAAATTTCCCAACAAATAAAGATAATAGACCTATGGTTACGTGAGTTTACTCTTAATATTGGAACTTGTTCAGCACCATTAGTTGAGTTACGGGGTATTATGATTTGTATATGGCTTGTGATCAGCACGTGTCATGTTTAAATTTTGAGATTGACCTCTAAGATTGTGATAGGTTTTCTTCAGAAGGGAATTAGCGACACACATCATTTCTTTTTTTTTCCTAGTATATTCGTGTTATGATTTTCTCACTAAAAACTGTATAGTTTGGATATCATACATGTATAGAAAATGCTAATCGTTTTGCCGGTGGATTAGTTAATTATGCGTTTACATTATTTTTAGGGTTTAGCCTATTTGTTTCGACTCATTTATTTTGGAGGACATAAATGGATAATCTAGATCACGGTCAATTAGTTAATGATTCTTTTGAGTAAGTATTATAATAAAGTTAGGGGTTTGTTTTTGTTTTCGACAAAAAAAAGATAATAGACGGATTGTATTTTATAGTTAACTATGTAAATAAATCATTTTTGAATGTGGATCTATAATACAACTCCTAGCACTCAAAACTGAACTTAGTATAATACCCAAAACTTGAAATTCGACATGATTTTAATTTGAAGTAAAAGAAACTAAACCAAACCAAACCTGATAAAATATTCGAATGGATTTTACATTACAGAAATTTAGATTTAACTATTTAACCAAAGTTATTAACTACAATAAAATCATAGAGTTTACGAAAGTACATAATAGTCCAATTCCGATAAAAGAAAGAACTAAATAATATAACATAGATGGTCCGAAACCAAAGTATTTTTAGAATGGTAATTTTTTCGCTAATCAACTATATTGTCATATATATAAATAGTAAAAAATGATATAAACAACGAAACTATATATTAAATTACTTGTTCGTATTTGTTTTCTATTTTGCCGTATATGAAAATTATATATGCATCCTTGATTGTCTGATCTCTTGATTTTTTGTCTCAGTCAATAGTCTAGTTGTGATCATCTAACTCTTTCTCGCAGCGTATTTCAGTCTTCGATTTATGTGGGATCTAATTTGTTTATCAATGTAGAACCATAAATTTTCACTTGTGAGATATTTTTATTAGCTATTAGAAATTTCATCGTGTTCTCACCAAATTTTTTAGTATGATTGCTGAGTTTTTTCTTGAGTCTTAGTCATTCTACTTCTGGCTATGTAGTCGTTTTAATAGTTTTTTTGTTTGAATTTTGTTTCTAGCAGGAATATTATGTTTTGTCTCCAGCTTTTGTACGAGTCTATTTGTAACTATAATTTCGGTTATTATTTTTTATTAATGATTGGAAAAGAGAGACAAAAAAACTAACTATCTTTCTCGTTAAAAAAATAAATAGTTTAGTTGGCTTATTCCTTGATTTAGCTAGATATGAGATGGTAGATTCATATCTCATTTTGGTCTATTTGAAGAATTCAAGCTTTAGATCGAGTCTTGTTGTCAACCAAATAGTTATTTATTCAAAAAAAAAACTATCTTTCTCATTTTTGCAAACGTCAATAATTTGACAGTTTGTGATTTATCACGGTTTTTCCTTTTCATTTTTATGTCCTTTCACTACAAGAAAACATATAATTTGCGATGGCGTTTTGCGATACACAAAGGCAATCGCAAAATTGCTTCAGTTTTGCGATAGTCTTGCAAGGATGCAATGAAATAAAAACATCACAATTCTGCGACACTTTTACGTTGTTTTTGCAACAGTGTTGCAACGTAACATAGAACCTCGCAACTGCATAGCAAATATGCGATACGTTTGCGATAAGCTTCTTCCATTGCAACATTGCGACATCATTACAATAGTTTTGTGATGTACGAAAATAATATCGCAATTCCATAGCAAACTTTCATTTTTCCATATAAATAACATTCCATAAGATTGACTCTTCACACCAAACCACAAGAATTAAGAGAGAGAAAGTAGTGAGAGAAAAACAATTCGGCAAAAAAAATCTTTGAGAAATAAAAATTGTCTAAAAGGAAAATATTTTTAATATAAAAATCAATGACGTCATAACATGAAGTGTTCGCATTACGAAGATGAATGTATAGTCGAAGAGATATGGAGACCAAAGAAGTGACAAATGAGTTTCGATGGGTTGCGAACATTCATAAATCAGGCGGCTAATAACCCATTTACTCTGAACAACGGTAACATCTTTTGTCCATGTATAAAGTGTGGGAACAAGAAATATTTGAATAGAGGATTTACTCCTAACTATTTTGTCTGGTTTTCATATGGGGAGGGGTAATGATTGAGTGCATGGAGTAGTACTACGGGTGCTGGTGTTGATGATCAACCTTTTCATGATAATGCTAATTATAATTCTGGCGGAAATATGTTTGAAAACTATGATCATTTACAAGGAAATATGTATCATGATATGGTTACATATGCATATCATAGTAATATTTTTGTTGTCATTGAAAATACTATTGAAGAACCTAACGCCAAGCAAAATTTTTTAATGATATGCTAGATGTTGCAAATCAAACTATCTATGAGGGATGTAGAAAAGGTATATCTAAACTGTCATTAACATCTAGGTTGATGTTTATTAAAAGTGGAGGAAACATAAGTGAGAGAAGTATGAATTAATTTGCTGATGTGCTTAAAGAGTATTTGTCAGAAGATAATAATTATACTGGGAGTTATTATGAAACGCAGAAGGTAGTTGTGGGTCTTGGATTACCATCATAAATGATTGATGTTTGCATTGACAATTGCATGACTTTCTGGAAAGAGGATGATAAGTTGCAGGAATGTCGATTCTGTGGGAAGCCAAGATATTGAGCAACAAGTGGAAGGACGTATGTCCCATACAAACATATATAGTACTTGCCAATCACTGATAGATTGAAACGATTATATTAATTGGAAAAGACATCATCAGCAATGAGATGACATGCAGAACATATAGTAAACGATGGTGAGATCACACATCCGTCATATGCAAAGGCTTGAAAACATGTTCAAATGGTACATTATGATTTTGCTAAAGAGTCCAAGAATGTTTATCTAGAAATATGTATAGATAGATTTAGCCTATTTGGTTTGTCTGGTAGACAATATTCTCTATGGCCTATCATATTGACGCCATGCGATCTTCCACTTAATATGTGCATACGAAGCGAATTTTTGTTTATGATTATTCTAGTGTTAGGTCCTAGTCATCCTAATCGTTTCCTTGATGTGCTCTTGCAACCTCTAATTCATGAGCTGAAACATTTATGGTGTAGAGGTGTTTGCACATTTGATTACTCGCAACAACAAAATTTCAAGATGAATGTAGTTTATTATGGACAGTAAGTGACTTCCTAGCGTATGAAATGTTATATGGATGGACGACACATGGAAGATTATATTGTCCATATTGTATGGGATGGTCTGATGCATTTCAACTAAAGCATGGTAAAAAAATTATGTTGGTCATGACTACTTCTTCTGTATTACTTGAGCTTTTACCGAAAACTGTCCACGAATCAATTGTAGGTAAATTTTTACATAGTTTATATTTTCTCATTATATTACTTATAAAAGGTGGATTAATTATATAGTAAATATAAACTTCGTAGGGATCGTAGCATTTTTAGGGATCTATGTACATGAACAGTAACAGTGAATGGCATAACTCAATTAGAAACTAATATTCTAGTTTTGCTCTGTAACTTGGAAAAAATCTTTCGTCCTGCATTTTTTGACGTGATGGAACAACTTCCAATCCATCTGCCACATAAAACAACTCTTGGTGGCCATGTTCAATTTCGATGGATGTACCTGTTTGAGTGATTCAAGAGACATCTAAAAAAAAAGGAAAAAAAACTAACCAAAGGTGGAAGGATCGATCGATGCAGGAAGTCTGATAGAGGAAATTCTCATTTCACATCATATTATTTTAGTTAAACCATCAAAACCAAAAGAACCCAAGTATGACAATATGAAGATGGAGGGGTTGCACCATAATTGTCGTGTAGAGTACTTGGAAAATCACACATATTGTGGTGTAGCTCATAATTATATATTACAAAACTATGAAGATGTAGTGACATTTGAAATGTATATATCAATTTATTAATTCATTTATTTACAAACATGTTCTGAGTAATGAATTCTTTAATTTGCAGTGAATTTGAAATAGAGATACGAGAAGCCTTCCTCTATCAAACTATACTAATTTGCCAAAAACAGAATATGACATGTACAAAGAGCGTGATTTTGCTGGATGGTTAAAATATTATGTACGTAAGAGTAAATAATATCTATGTATAGTTTTTGAAATTAAACTACAACACACACACATATATATATATATATATATAATGTTTAAACATATATATGTTTGTGAAGAATGAATATGCAGCCAAACCTTTACCATTATGGTTGCATGAGATTGTTGATGACCCAATTACAACAATCGTAACGACTCCAATGTATTTTACTCGCGGATACACTTTTCACACATATGACCATGATTCCAATAAATCAACTACAAATTATGGATTCCACATGCCACGTGAAAATTGACTTTTACAACATTTTGAGCAAAATTATAAAAGTCACATATCTTGGAATTATTGGATTTGAGATGCATTTTATTCCAATTTCATTGGTACAATACAATGGCTGATCGTGGAGTGTGTACTAATAACTTAGAGGTAACTAATGTAAATGCAAGCCAACCATATTCAAATTTTGACCCTTTTACTTTAGCATGTCAAGCTGGACAAGTTTTTTATTCCATATCCAAGCATAAAGCAAATGCGTGAGACGTGGCTATCTATTATAAAAGTGAATTCAAGAGGTTATATAGTGAGGGAAGCCGACGATGTGGCAATGCAACAAGAAAGATCATCGTAAGTCGTTATAGCTGTCGAATCTACCGAAAATATCATACATGCACAACAAGAAGTAAAAGACATTGTTTTGCATGATTCAAGGGAAGAAGATGTACAATCAGAAGAGTTCAACGAGAGTGAGGCAGGAGAAGACATTGATGAAGAAGAAGACACTAATTAAATTGTTTTAGTATTTAATTATAACATATATAAATTATGTTTTTTATATAAAAAAAAATAAGTGTCTGCGACGATCCTTGCAATATTTTTGGTCATAACGTCGTAGGAGGCGAGATTATACCAAGTTTTTTGAAAACATTCGGTGTTCGAATAACTTATAGTATGTGTTCAGGATTGATTCCCAGATTATAAAGTATTGAATCTGATTGATGGTTTGTTATTGATGCATTCTCGGATTATTCGATAGTCTCATTCCTAGGTTCATATAGTATACGGTATTGTGTTTGGTTGAGGATGGGGCGTAACGGTTTAATGGTTTTTGGTTTTGTAATCTGTGACATCCTTGCGATATTTTGACTTGGAATGTCGTAGGGATGTCGCATGTTTGTGATATCCTTGCGATGTTTTGGGTCATAACGTCACAAGGATGTCACAAGCTACAAAACACAAGTTTGCGACATCCTTGTGATGTCTTGGGTTGGTACATCGCAAGAATCTCGTGGGTTTGCGACATCCTTGCGATGTTTGGGGTTAGAACATCGCAGAGACGTCGCGTGTTTTATATTAAGAAACCCTAATTCTCTCACAGGAGCCTAGCAAGCTTTGGAGACTTTTGCGATGCCCCGTTAAACTAATTAACTCCCACCGATTCTTATTCTTCCACATTTCTCTCATCTTCTTTCCGTGAAACACACTCTTCTCTCTACAGTTTCTCACCCTCAACGTTGTCGCTTGTATCCAAAGTAACTCCAGCCGTCCTTAGTGTCCTCGACGACTATCTCCAGCGTATCTCCGCCTCTCACCGCCGCCTTTTCAGGGTAAATCTCTCTCATCACATTTTCTTCTTCAATCCTTCACGATTTCTCGACCTCAGCCAAATTTTCTGCAGTCTCTGAGCTTCTCTCACAACCGTTGACACTTACTCTCCGCCCTAGCACCTCCATACAAGGTATCTACGAAATCTTCAAAGAATTGTTAGTATTTTTTTGTTGGAATGTAGATTTAGGTTTTCGATTTAAGATTTTAGATCTACGGTTGAATTCGTTAAATCTTTAAGTTTTTGGCGGTAAATTTTAGGCAACATATTTTTCTTCGATTTTCCAAATATTTTTTGATTAAGAAAACGTTTTTAGTAATTAACAAAAAATTTAAAGTGATTTAAATGTTTTTCAAAATTTTTGTGTTTTGTAAAAATGTTTTGTAAATAACTAATAAGATTTATGGAGTATAAAATTAATTTTTGTAACAATAAAAAGTTTTTGAAAATTATTTTATGAATTCAGTACGTTTTAATAACATGTTTTTTGTTTATAAAAAGATTTTGAAACCGGTTTTGTTTAACAAAACATTTTTAATATTTAATACAAAAATTCAAATACTTTCAAAAATGTTTTTGAAAGTTTTATGCACTTTGAAAATATTTTGTAATTTAGAAAAAATAATTTTGTAATTATAAAATGTTTTTGGAAATTATCTAATGAATTATGTAAATTTTTATAATTTTTTTGTTGTGATTTTGTGTCTAAAATTAGTTTAAATTTTGGTACCCATATGAAATTTTTTTATTATTGTAGATGTCAGGAAGTCATAACCTTTACGTTGGATATCTTTCCGAGATTAGTGAAACTTATCTGCGACGTCTGGTGCTAGTTTCAACACTAACCTTGGCTTTTCTCCGGTAGAAGATAATGCTCAGGCTCCTCCGATGTTTACCAGCCATTGACACCAGAGGATACATGGATAACTATCGAGGATATTCTCTCCGATCCTATCCACAAATATCTTTTATTCTCCATCCGAACCATCCGTCGTGAAATTTGTGGAATGTTTTGTAACTTCTAAATTAGTTATTTTATACATTTATTGTTATCAATTTTCAAGTTTTTGTTTGATTTAAAATATATAGGTTCAATGAAGACGGAATATTGGCGATAGCAGTTCGGAAAATATTTGAATGGAGTTTCCAGGAACCGCACACTAATTTTACCCAGACCCCGCTTCACATCGTCGATAGATGGTTTGGAACTTTGTAGTAAATTTTTTTGTTTATTTTTTTATTAATCTCTTTTTTTAATCTATGGTTTATCATAGTAATTTAATTATTTTTTTGTAGCAAGGTTTCCACTCAGAGTTTTCCATTAGAGCGCAAGTGCGCAAAGAGTTTGAGCCAGTTTTTAGGAGATAGATGGACGATCAAGTAGGATGTTGGAAGGGTAAATGGAAGAAGAAAGGCAACGAAGCAATGCCCCAATGGTTTCAAAGATTCGGTTTAGGAAGGTTTATTCGGTATTGGGAAGATCCAAATTCCAGAAGAAAAGCACTAACTGTCGGGCAGCTTGATTGTCTGATTCTGATAGCAGCGGTCCACACAAACATTACTCGGGACAGACTTCGTCTAAAGCCTTACCCCGTAAATAGGTAAGTATTTCAAATTCAATTTATCAAAAATAATTAAATATATCATATAACATTTTACTTCAATAATATATGTTTTTCAATATTTTCAGCAAGACGAATCATGGGATACTAACTCTGATATTCTTAACACTCTATACCTGACCAAACAGAACAAATATGGAGTTTTTTGGACAAAAATTCAGAGAAGATCTAGAATGAGGTTACTACAAAGTTGCAGGAACTAACTCAGAATTGCTGTGTACATCCGGTGGATTATCTACAGCACAAAAGCACCAAATACACCCAAAGGTAACATTGTTTTAAATTCTTTCTTTTATTTTTAGTTTATATTAATTACAATAACGTTTAAGTTTATTTCTTTTATTAGATCGCTCTCCGTAAAAAGGGAAAACTGTTTGAAAGGGTTCACTCGGGTCGAGAATTGAGCAGTGTATTTTGCCTCAAAGATTCTCTTAATACGCTAGAGCTTCTAATGATCTGAAAGAGAGAGTGGATCATCAGTCGCAGGAGTTAGATCGGACAAATAGTGTGCTAGCTAAAGAGAAGAAGAAAATATCGACATATGATCGATTATGGTCAATCATGGCAAAGAAGGACCCATAGTTAGCTGATATGTTTGCGGAGATAAACGCTAAGGATGCGGGTTCCTGCTTGGTGAATTTGGATCAATCATATGATTTTTAGATTTTTAAAAGTATTTGCAAAATATATATTTTTTAATTTTTTAATTTTATTTTTGAATTTTGTTTTTATTTTTTTAATAAATATACACTTCCTGTCGCAGAAACTTCGCAAACGATGACCTCGCAGAAAGGTCGCAAACAACGACCTCACAAAGACATCACAAAGGCATACGCCACACAAACATCGCAATTACACACTCTGCATAACACCTCGCAGAAGCATCACAAAGTGAAGAGTCGCATCAATTTCGCAGAGCATGATGTCGTAGAAGAGTCACACGTATTGGTCTTGCATATCTGTCGTAGACCCTACGCGGCAGTAGCCTCGCAGGGGTTTTGGCCTTACTGATACCTCATATTCCCTGCTTCGCATTTTTTGTATACAGATTCTATGGACAGTTTACTATGCTTGATTCTTTGTATTATGGTTATTTTTTAAATAGGTTGGTAACCGATTATTTTTCCAAACTGATTTATGGACCGTTTACTATGTTCGAGTGTAATCGATTATTAGCTTATCTCAGGTAAATTGGGAATTTGTTATTGCCAAAAAAATAAGTTTCTTCTGTCCCTAGGCATTGAAATAACTTTTTTGACTTAGACCAATACAAATTTCACTTGTATAGAATGGGTCTGACTCAGGTTTTTATAAATACACAGGTTTTTTAAACCAAAAAGAAAAAGGACACAAGTTTAATTCAACACCTCATCTCTTTCTCGTATTCAAACTGTTTGACTGTAATTAAAGTAACAATGCGACGTATATTTTAGACTGTTCATCCTCTATCTAAGGTTCATTCAATATGTACCCAAACACTTGTGCTTGGTACACCTGCATATACCAAGAACATCATGTAGTATCCTGGAGGAGCAATCTCAGCTGTTGATGGACCCAACACATTGACTCTATAAGAGTTAGTCAACTGGTCACGTTCCACAGAGAGTATCTTCAAGATCACCATTCTCTGATTCATAGCGAATGAATGTGTAGTGAAGGAAGGTGCAATAATTCTTACAGAGAGAAGATCATTGGTAATCAGAAACTGTAATATGGAGAAGTTAACGTTGAATAACCTCTTGTATTTCACTTCATAGTCGTTGCTTATTATCTTCGGTCTCATTGCATCAGATGTAAAAGAGAGATATGGTGGAGAATAAGCCTCAAGGCTTAAATCCGTTGGGTACTCAACGTTGGTAAAGTTGTAATAAATGTGTGGATTACTTCCTCCGACTAAAACTCGACCGTCTGGTAACAAAACAGCTGCTGAATGATACATCCTAGGCCGCGAGGACGTGGACATAACCAAGAACCGATGTTCAAACGGGCGATATATAACCGGTCGGGTTACCGGGTCACGCCCGTTTTCCCAACCGGCTGTACCAGCTCCAGCTCCGTTTAAAATGATGACTTCACCTGTAGGTAAGAGCAACATGTCTCCCATAACACGTGGTAATGGCATGGTTTCCATTTCCCAATTCGGATTCCGACTGGAGAGGTTTAACCTCCCGCACGTGCTAGTGGCACGCGTGAATCCGCGGTTGCTATTAGCACGTGCAAAACCACCTTTAGGAGCGCCTCCACAAACCATTATCTCAACTTCTATCTTAGTACCATTGGTTTCGTCCAATGGAAGAATTACAGAAGAACCACTGCTTGGATAATTCCTTGGATCATCACCTGGAATCCTTGGAAACTCTTTCAAAATTCGGTTCCTCTTGTAATCGAACACAATGGATCTTGTGTTAGCAAAGACAAATAAATTTCCATCAGGTAAAAGATGTATGAATGGATATAAGTTGTTCTCAACATTTCCATCTAAAGTTTCTCTAAGAAACTCAAATCTAAATCCTCTAGACCGCGACGATTCGAGAGGAAAAAACTCATAGTTAAACTGTCTTCTTCCTCCAACCACAATTATCCGTCCATCAGGCAAAATTTGGTTAGTGGCATACCATCTACGTTGAGCTAAATACTGAGGAAATTCAATCCAATCACATGTTTCACTGTAACCACAAGGCGAAAACATTCTAAGAACTCGCTCACCATCACTGTATCCACCGGTTTGAACCAATGTTCCATTGGGAAGAACCGCACCAGAAGAACACCATGTATCTGTTTGGACTTTCAAAGGCCGGTATGTGTTGGAGACAACATCATAAAGAACTGAATGTGCACTGCAATCGAACTTGACCTTGGTCTCAGTAGGATCATACCGACACATACCTCCGGGTAAAGAAACATTCGAGGTACCGAAATCGGTTCGGTCGAACATTATGACCATACCATCGTGGAGGAGTTGCATGTGCATTGCTGATATACCGATACTTGGTAACAGTATTTCCCATCGATCAAGTTGCAGTAGAAAAGGGTTAGGTTCACGTTGGGATGATACAGCTATGGAGATGCATAAGATTGATGTTGTGAAGATGATTGTTCTCTTGGAGTTGATCATAGTTCTGCCTTTGTTCTTTTGGTTTGATGGTGAATTCTAAGTTAGAGGTTGGTGGTCTATTTTTCTTGTTGAAGAGAATGGTTGATGTACATCAAATTATATATTGTCGTAAATTCTTTTATACTAGATTATTTTCTTTATTACATTGACAGTTCTTTAATGTAATTATGGCTAATGAAATGTGGTCAAATTACAGATAATTTTAGTTAGATAAAATAATGTCAAAATTTATATAAAAGTGAATTAAATATAAGTATTTTACTAGAAGTTGGGAAAACGTATTTGGTGAAGTATTAAATGTCTAGTTCTATTCTTTTTCCTTGTTTGATTTTAGGAAACAGTGTTGGATTAGATCTTGCTAATCTAATTATTTGATTTTGAGAGATATAGTTTCGTAATTAGCCATCTCTCAAATTTGATATTTGATATCTACTGAACTAATTTCAGTGTCGATGTTTCACATGATAATGAATACCCAACAGACCACATTATATCAAAATTGTCTAAACCAAGGTTTGGAATATACGTTATAAAAAAATTGTTATGTTTAGTTTTGGATTTAACCGGCCAAACAAAACAAATATCATTTATGTTAACATAAATATTAAATGATATGATTTTTTTTGTTAATATTTGGATTGATAAAATTATAAACTTTTTTATAATATAATTCGAAATTCTAATATCAAAATTATTAGTTGAATCACTTTAACTAACAAACAGAGAAGAAAACACTATATTAATAATTCTAAACAAATATAGTAATATAAAATGTGTAGGTAGCAAAAAATGAATAGTTGTGTTCAATTTTATAATAAGTATTCTCGTTATAAATATAACTTTCACTAAAAATTTAAATGTCTTTACATATTGGTAAAAGAAGAAATTGAAAAACTTGTCCAAATAATTTTTTTTTGTCAATCAATACCTCATTACTCAATTAGGTGGAATAACAGAGTTTGGTGAGACAGCATTTATTCAAAGCCAACTTGGTTTGACTAGTCCGAATAAATATGAGTGATAAATCGCTCTTTGGGATTGTCCGAATTATATGGAAATAAATAAGCAGCACCTCTTGTATTTTTTTTGATAAAAACACCTCTTGTATTGCATGCAAAAGAAAATTTATCTCTATCTATATATACTTTTTACAAAAACAAAGAGAGAAAACAATATGCACGTGCATGATTCCTATAATACCAAAAACGAAAAGAACTTAACAATAATTATTATCTTTTTTGGGGGGCTATACTTAATACTAATAATTATTAGGGTCCTTAATTATTATCTATTATACAGATTTTGGCAACTCAAGTGTTTTGGACTAGGCAGTTTTAGGACTATGTTGTACATTGGGTACTTATTATCATGTAAAACATCTAGGGGCGGACACAAGTATATGTAATATAAGACATGTGTCTTATACTAAATTTGATTAAACTATTTTTATATTGAATATGAAATTGTACGACACAATAACCATACTTAAAAAACGGAATCTAAAAGTTAAACCAAATTTTTTAATTTGGTTCGGTCTTAGTTTCTAGTAAGGAACTATTCGAATTTCAATATTTAGATAACTGATATATTTTCGGTTTCTGTTTTTACAATTGAAAGTTACCAAATATAAACCAGAATTATTTAGTTAAAAATACTTTAGTTATTTTTGGTCACAAATAATTATGTTTTTTTGGATATTTAATTTTTTTTTGTAAAATGTAACTAGTTGAAACCGAACCAATATTATTATGGGATTAATTTGGTTCCATTGTTTTGGAAGCATAACTCGAACCAAACCAAATATTAATTGGTATTCGTTGATTATCATATTTTCAAAACCAAAAGTACCAAAAACCAGAATAACTAAATCGAAGTATTGAATGCCCATAACTGTTGTCCTAAAATAAATATATTTTTGGATACGCCACTTAAAAAAATCCATACCTAAATCGAAAAACCAATTGATCCTACAGATATGTATGTTTCTAACAGTTCTATATATATTTTTTGACAAAATACTAGTGATATCGAAAAGATAAAGGCTTAAATATTTATATCCAACATAAACATACAATTCTATATGGTGGAAGGTTGCTGCAAGTCCTTCCAGTGTGAGGTTGCTTAGGACTCTTTGTTCGAGCGGGTTGGACCATGAAAAATCCATTTATAGTGTTTACGCTTATTTATTTCCAAAAAGTCCATTGAGAAAGGAATGAAAACTCTAAATGTTTACGCTTATTTATTTCCAAAAAATTTCGACAACCCAAAAAGGGATTTATATCACTCCTATTTATTCCGACAAGTTTTTTATTTTCCTTTTACAAATACTAGGTGAGTGCCCGCACTACGTGGCGAGATCATTTTTTTATTTATGTCATTTTGTTGCAAATTTTTTTAATTTTGGGAGAATTATGAGATGTTTATTACGGAAAGAGAAACAAATTCTTAAATATTGATGAACAATATTTTGGCTGAATATTTTGTCAACAGTCGAGACTATTTTGATGAATATTTGCCGTGTTCAAGTGGTTGAACTTGTATTGAAGTCACGTACATTAATATGAGTATTTATTGTATATGAAACTACATGTGACATGATAGTGAATATTGTTGGAAATCTCTTGTATACGACATTTTTAATGGCTGATTTGTTTTCTTTTTGTGTGGTGGCTGATAAAGCAACATAGAGTTGGCCATGACTGAATACAGGTTTGGGTAGATAGATACCCACATTTTGTAAGCTTTGGCCTTAAATTTTGTTTATTGTCATTGCATAACAAACTCTAACAGGGAATTGTCGTCTTCACATTTTATATGGACAATTTGTATTTGCCGTTGCCTTGATGATCCTTGATATAAGCACCTTTTTCTTGACATTGGTGCCGGTTAGTACCTCTGCTTCAAGTACCTTTTCACCTAAACGAGTAACAAGCAGTCTAGTCCCGTTGCATAAACCTTGCTTTTGGTTTATGTTTCTTAACAATATGATTGGGGCATACTACTTCAAAGGTAGGTGATGATTTGGTAATCCCGAACACTTGAGTGCATTTAGGTACTCTGTAGTGTAGATCGGTTGTCAAGCCTTGTTCCACTTTTGATAACACATTTCTTGTTATCATCTTTTCTTCAGTAAATAATATACCCTTCCTCGTCAATACTTGTACATTCAGAAAATTGGCGTGGATACATTTTGGAACATCTCCCATTTTCCATGTAGACATTTTGGGGTCAGTCGTCGCCACATGGACCATGCATCATATGCTTTTTAACCAAATCATATCCTTCATGGTTTTCTCTTTGAGTTGGTACCTCTACTTTTATGATTTCATCAACGTAAGAAATTGAGAAGTCATGGATATCCACTTTTAGCCAAAGAAGGATATGTGCATGTGGTAGGCTCTTTTTTGAAACTCAATCGCGTAGATAACTGTTACATTATATATTTATTTACACCTAATTAGATGGGAGTTAATAGTATTGCTGGTAATTTTACTTTATATTAATTTTGTGGTTTGTTTACCTGCTTGAAGTGGGCCGAAGAATGTCCCTTCCTTTAGATCTACTACCAATTCGTCCAATTTCATTTTAAACATACGGCTAGTTATATCAGGTCTTTCATGTGGTGAGTCATGTCCATAAGCTTGCAAATGAGTACTGATTTCATCCCAACTTGGATTTGCAGTTATAATGATAAAGAGGTGTGGATAATCATAGGTACGACAAATTTCCATTGCATCATGATAATTCTTAATCATGTATCTTGGACCTCCGGTGAGTGATGATGCAAAATAATTCTCTTTCCAAGTGACTTTCAATTAGCATCACCTTTTCCAATTGCGTCGCATACATTATTATAAAGGTCTACTCGAAGTTTCTTCTGGTTGTTTCTAATGTACTTCAATCGCTGATTTTCAACACATGTATAGGCATCTATGACATATTGTTAGGACAAACGACCTCCTTTTATGATGGTTTTTCCTGTGCACAACCTTGTTTGGATTTGGTAGGCATAAAGCTCTCGTCTAGTGACATTTTCTCGTTTCAGTGTCTGTGTATAGTCACTAACATATGGAATGCCTAAGTGGAATCCACTTTCTCCATAGGGGAACAACATTGGGTACTGTAGAGCCATATAATGGGGATGTAGACAGCTTATACGTTGGAGTTGTGATGTCTTGTACTGGACAATTATATCTCGTTCACTGAAATCTCCGACAATCAAGCCCGTTATTTCATCATCAGTGGGTAAATCATATTGTCTGTCACTCCCAATGGTTCGAACAAGTCGTATGGTGAATTCATCAGTATTTCCTGACTTGTACTTGTCCCTAGCTTTTCTTTACTCTTTAGCAAGCCAATTATGCTCATATAACATGCATATTAAATTTTCTAACACTTTTTCTTGAATTATTAGCGGACCATTCTTTCTTGACATTGTGTTGATACGGTTTTGGACTTCGTTTACGGTATCGTAAATGTATAGTTGCCCAACTTGTGGTGCTTTTCCTTCTGGTGGTAGCAGTGATCCTAATCGGTGGTGTATTTGTCCTTGAATTCTGAATGTCGGTTGACCAGAGCTTGACATCACCGAATGATCGATTTGAGCACCGACAGATGTGAAAGCTAACATTGTGTTAAGAATTGTAATGGTGTCTTTGAATTGTGGTGAATCCATTAAGGTTGCAAGAGGTTCTGGTGGCTCTTGTATAGGAGGTAAATATATTTTTCCTTTTTGGCAACATATGAAAATAATGGTTTCCCTTGTTTAGATTTGTGAATAGTTTCTGCTTTCCAGACTAATGCATGACATGGCATGAAGGACACTCCAAGAGATTGTTGTATTTTTCGCTTGTTCTTTCTTTTTTGGTGGTTAATTGTTTGTCATATAAGTGTAATTTAGCAATGTTTTAGTTTTCCTATATAGTAGTTAGTCGAATTTTTTTATGTCCTTTAATTGCTTAAAATATCAACTTTATGTAAAAAATTTGAATACTTACTTGTATGAGTTTGGTGGTGTCTTTTGGCTCTCAGTATATGTAGTCGTTTTTGTCCAGCTTGTCTGCAAATATCTGGTGTTTTTTATTTCAACTTAGTAAGCGTTTCTTTATGGGATGGTGTGGAAATTTGTAATGATAGAAGTAAGACATTTACCTTTGGAGCTTCTAATGGTGTTTGGTATTCCTGTATAAATGAAGATATTTGTTTGTTAATTTTATAGCATAATATATACATATATATATATATTACGTGAAATTAATAATGAAGATTTGTTATAGGTGATTCATAATGGCACAAACTAAAGACAATGATTATTTTAACTCATAACATACAAAGGTTTGGTTCCTGCAACAGATGCACTGTTTTGAAATTATTCAAAGACATTGATATCTTTTGATTTGTTGGATGTGTTTTTCCCTTTCGTGGAGACATTGATCAAATTAATGTTGGTGAACCTGTTGGTGTTGAAAGAAGGAGGTAAATGTGAAATAGAGTGAGTAAAAATTGTAAGAGTGCATGAGGGAATGGAATGTAGAGTAAAAAGCTCTTGAAAATGTGGCAAAGGTTGTACCGTTAGGAAGTGAGAACATTACAATATACAGCAGATCGGTTTCAAAAGTATAGACTTACACTTTTTGAGGAAACCAAGTCTCCTAAATTGGAAGAATAGTACTGGTACAACTTAGCACTTAGCTCTCTTGAAACAAAGGGTGATGTATTAGTACGGAGATATATGTTAGAATTAGATTTGTAGAGTGAGGGGAGAACTATTTACAACAATGTAAGAACTTTCATGAAGGGGAAGTAATAGAAGAAAATAAGAGTGAGATATTCTCGACGACGGAGAATAGTAATGGAAAGGTTTGTAGTTTGAATGAGTGGATGTTTTAGTTTTGTGATTGGTGGGGGTAGTATTTCATAAAACTTTTCAAATTCCCTTTATTAACAAAAATTGTATTTTAATGTTGTTTTCTTTAAATTCTAATTTAAGTGTAAGAAACGGATACATGTTAATTAGAGAAAAAAATGTATATATAATGCTTAAAGTTAGCAGTGGAAGAGAGGATGTCTCTCTAGAGCTTGACACGTCAGCCAAATAATGATTAAAATGTATATATAATAATTAGAGAAAACAAATCGATTCACTTATTTATTGTTCGGTCTAGACACCAAACAAATTAACCATAACGATGCTATCAATGGCGTGGGTGAAGGCAAGTGGCTGGTCGTTCTGTTTGCGAAATCGTGACACCGTAACTGCTAGGGTCGCACTTGTATCTCTCGGGGCTGCTTGTAACATAATGACTATTTTTACTATGTATTTATAATCGGTATAATTAATCATGTGTATACAAAAAACTGAGACCATCAAGCGTCAAAAAAAGAAAAAGAATACCAAAATCTAAAACAGACACATCGGCAAAAGAACCCTAGATTGGTTTGTGAGTCTCGATCTAGGTCGATACAGAATTTTCTGTAACCCCTTCCTCCATATCCATCACCACTACATTCATCATTAAATTTCACAACTTTCTTAGTTATCACTAGATGTATCACACATAAATTTTTGGGAAAGTCAATGTTAATTTACACTTAAATGTAGTTTTTGTGTGGTTATCAGAATAATCATAGTTCAAAAATAGTATTTGGAAATGGAAAGCCCAATAGGAAAAGATTTACGACAAACGTGGGTAAGGGAAAGTTTACAAACAAAATAGTTTCTTTTACAGAACCTAGAAAGAATATTAGGATTTTTAGAGAAACAAATGTTTGGAAGAAAGAGAGATGAACGAATTTGATATACTGTTTCTTAAGCAAAGCAAATTCTGAATTTAGAAATGTATCTAGCAAAAAAGAAGATCAATGAATTTGATTTTCTTTTTGTTCTATACGTTTTTTCTTTTTGTTCTTCTGTAACTTTTCTTCGTATCACGAAGAGACTCATTAAATGAAGAAGCTGATGTGGACCTCAGAGATGATAACTTGTATGAATCAAATGATTTCATGGGTTCATTCGATAAAAAATGTTGTAGATGTATCTAGAGAAAAATAAAATTTACACAACCATTACTTTACGTGAACACATTTGTTGAACAAAATGGTACTGAATTTATGAAATGTACTCTTTCAACACAAAGTGTGGAAGTTAAAATCTTTGACCAGTGCAGTTAAATAAATAAACGTAATTGATTCATGAAAGCTAGAGCCTTTACTTTATTCTGGACGAAATTGAAGAATTGAGAAATACAAAACCAAGTAGCTTGGAGATAGTAATTTAGGTAACTTAGGTTGTTAAGACAATCATTCGTAACATATTTTTTTGGATTTATTATCGTCCTCTATTTCAAAAGTAGGTAGCTCTTGACGCCATCTTCTGTTTTAATGCTCTCTTCTTTCCTACTTTGTTTATCCTTGCTTGATTTGTCCTGTTTTTTTAGAAAACTATATTAATTTCAATCTACAATTTGTGGAGAATGAGGAGGCACGTTTGTAGTACAGAAATTACCTCCTCGAGTAAATTGTCTTTGAGAATCCTAGAGACAATGAATGTTTGGTTCGATGCTTTAAAGTTGTACTTTATGATTCGGATTTGAAATTCCATTTGTTTCCCAACAATTTCGTAAAGGCTTTGTGGTATAACTATAAGATTAGAAGCATCTTTGATGCGTCACACGGTCATGGAGGACTTTGGCGGATGAACATGATGTCGGAAAGGTACGGAAAGTCGGAAATAGTCGCGATTAATCGGAGAAATATCGAGAGAGGTTTCGGCTAAGTGCAACCGAGACCTCCGAGTGACTTGTTGCGATTTGGAAGGAAAAGAGGGAAGGATGGATCGATAGACGACACGTGAGGGATTTCTTTACTCACGATACGGTCTGGCTTAGCTGTCGTGAGTCCGGTTCGATGTCGGCTAAGGATTTCTAAGCGAATCACACGCAAAGAGAAAGGAGAAAACTTTTTTTCTTACAAAATGAGGCTAACCTCTTTACAAACACATAAAGGGCCCTTTTATAGGCAAAGATAAAAACCCTAAACATGTGGGTAAAAGAGCCAAAAAGCGGCTAAGAAGATAAGGTCCCGTACAAGTAATAAGACCTATAAAAAGAAAGGGGATAAAGATGGCCACGTCACTCGGAGGTGCGCGGCCATGCGCTAAGTGCCATGACCTGATTAAAATCTGCCTTGGGAAAACATTTGGGACAAAACCAAGGTGAGGAAAAAGAGTACATAGCTTCCTTAACGGTTTAGGGTCTTCACCTAGTGATGGTGAAGACCGTTCGGATAACCTCCTTCTGGTCGCGATCGGACTGTTCAAAAGGCACTAAATCAGCCACATTGAAAGAGATCAAGGTCCGATACGTACAAGGGAGTTCGAGACGGTGACTCCGAAATGACCGGTTAAGCCGCCTCCATGTGCTTCTTGTAATAAGAGTATACACAACCTGTGTTCACGGAAAAGAAAGCCATCAACAAGATAGAATTGAGAGTACACTCCTTTTCCGTGGTCCCTATAGCTTGCTCCGAACTCCGGATCTGTCTCGTAAGACCCTTTAATTACTTTGAAGCCTAGGATTCTTGCTTCCATTGTGGTGATCAAGGCATGCCTTCTTGATAGAGCGTCGGCCACTATATTCTCTTTGCACTTCTTGTATTTGATGATGTAAGGAAATGCCTCAATGAACTCTAGCCATTTGGCGTGCCGTTTCTTGAGATTGGTCTGGCCTCAGAGATG
This sequence comes from Lepidium sativum, assembly GCA_023374145.1. Classification (NCBI taxonomy): domain Eukaryota; kingdom Viridiplantae; phylum Streptophyta; class Magnoliopsida; order Brassicales; family Brassicaceae; genus Lepidium; species Lepidium sativum. Next base: position 11,493 of record JAKUCM010007058.1, on the reverse strand, counting down.
CTTTAAGGTCTCGTGGTCCGTGTGGATCACAAACTCCCGAGGTAGGAGGTAATGTTGCCAAGTCTCCATGGTCCGAACCAAGGCATAAAAGCTCCTTTTCATAGGTCGGGTAGTTCAGGGTAGGACCATGCAATTTTTCACTAAAGTAGACCACGGGTTTGCCTCCTTGGGTCAAGACCACTCCAATCCTGATGCCGGATGCGTCGCACTCCACTTCGAAGGTTTTCTCGAAGTTAGGTAAGACGAGGAGTGGGGCTTGGGTCAGTCTTCTCTTGAGTTCCCGGAAGGAAGTTTCTTGGGCTGGCCCCCATGCAAAATCCTCGCTCTTCTTGGTGATGGCTGTAAGAGGCGCGGTCACAGTACTAAAGTCCTTGACAAACCGTCGGTAAAAGCTGGCCAGGCCGTGGAAGCTCATCATATGGCTCACGGTTGTTGGTGTGGGCCACTCCTCAATAGCTCGTATCTTTTCTTGATCCACGCGTAAACCCTGCGCACTCACAACAAATCCTAGGAACACAAGTTCATTAGTACCAAAGACACACTTCTTGAAGTTAGTATAAATTTTTTCTTCTCGAAGTGTTGTCAAAACCGCATGAAGATGCAACAATTGATTTCCAAGGTCACGACTATTGATAAGGATATCATCAAAATAAACCACAACAAACTTATTGATAAAGGGTCGGAGTACGTGATTCATTGAGCGCATGAAGGTGGATGGGGAGTTGGATAGGCTGAACGGCATGAATAACCACTCGTAGAGGCCATGCTTGGTTTTGAAGGTCGTATTCCACTCATCACCTTCTTTCATTCTCACTTGGTGATATCCGCTCTTGAGGTTGATTTTTGTGAAGACACTTTCCCCATCAAGTTCGTCCAACATATCGTCCAGCCGCGGAATAAGATGCCTATACTTCATGGTAATGTTATTGACGGCTCGGCAATCCACACACATACACCACGACCCATCTTTCTTGGGCACTAAGAGAACTGGTACATCACAAGGGCTAATGCTATCACGCACATAGCCTTGTTTCATGAGGTCTCCAACATGTCTTTCCAATTCTTTGGCCTCAGTTGGATTGACTCTATAAGCAGCTCTGTTTGGAAGTTGGGCTCCCAGAATGACATCAATTTGGTGCTCGATCACTTAGATAGGGGGTAAGTCGTGAGGTAATTCTTCGGGAAAGACTTCTTGAAATCGGCTACTTAGCTCTTTGATAGCTTCCGGAATGGGTGCATCTTCACTAGCTATAGACAACAATTCTTTAAAAACCATCAGCAAAACATGACAAGAGGAGTCACTAAGGGATCTCATAACATCCCCAACATTAATCAAAAGGTTCATTTTAGTATTCGGATCATTAGTCATGTTCGTTTGCAACTTATTAACTTGTGAAGGTGTTAACGGCTTAAGGCACATTCGTTAATTCTCGTGAGTGAAGTGATATTGATTCGTGTGGCCACAGTGGGATGTTTTCTTGTCAAATTGCCAAGGCCTACCCAACAAGAGGTGGCTGGCTTGCATCGACACTACATCACATAGGACTTGTCCTTATATGGTCCCACATTGAATGTAACTGAAACTTGTTCGAATACATTAATCATTGATTTATTATTCAACCATTTAAGTCTATATGGTTTTGGGTGGGTGTGGTCGTAAGAGAGAGTTTTTTGACCATGTAGGAGCTCGCAACATTATTACATGAGCCCCCGTCAATGATCAAGCCACACACATTCCCGCTTACCATGCATTAAGTGTGGACGATGTTTTCACGTTGATTGGAGTCCTATGGTACTGGGTTGACGCTGATCACTCGGCGTATCATGAGAAGTTCTCTAATCTCCGGCTCGGCAATGGTCTCCTCGCCTCGGCTTCTCCAGAACGTTCTTGCGGGTCGTCGGCCTCATCCTTGGATTCGTAACCTCCGGTAGCCGTGAGGGTCATGTTCCTTTGGTTTGGGCAATCACGAGCATAGTGACCTCGTCCTCGACATTTGAAACACTCGCTGTCCATAGTTCTCGCATTGGTAGGTTGGGGGCGCGACTCGGGTCGTGGATTGACAATAGGCTCGCGTGGCTTGAATCGGGAGTCGATGTGAACGGCTTTGGGGTTCTCAGGTCTGTGGCTAACTCCTTGGGATGACATCACGTTCGGGGTCCAGCTCGGAAGTCCCTGTCCTCGAGCCCGAGAGGTGATAGCATTTTTCCTCTTAATTTGTTGTACTACTTGGATGGCTAAGTGTAACATCTCCTCAAAGCCATTGTAGGTTTGATGTTCAACCTTCCTAGTAAGCCTCTCATTCATGCCATCTAGAAATTGAGCCATTAGAGCCTCTTCGGTTTCTTCAAGCTGCAGCCAATTCCTTAGATTCTCAAACTCTTCAAAATACTCTTCAACACTTTTAGTCCCTTGGGTGAGTCTTCTAAACCGTCTTTGTAAGTCACGGAGGGATATAGCGACGCCTCATTAGAGCCTTCATGGCAGCCCAATTAGAAATGAGACGTTCATAGTTCCTCCTTCGGTCGTCAACGTCTCGGTCCCACCAAGTGAGGGCATGATCTGAGAGCTCGTCTGCTCCAAAGGTGACTTGGCGTTGATCCGGGTAGGTGTAACACGAGAAGACTTTGTCCATGCGACCTCCGACTTGATTGGGACCTATAGGTCAGTGTTCGTCCCGGCGTGGTTGTCTCCGTCTTGGATAGTCTAGATATTCTTCTGTGGAGTAATTCTCCACTTGGCCTTGGTCGGGTTGTTGCCCGGGAGGAGACGGAACCCTCGGTTGGCGGTGTGGTTGCACTCGGTGCGTGGCTGGCTGAGCAATCTCGAGGCGGTTGAGTCGTTCATCAATCTATCCCAATTGTGCTTGAATTTGCATAAAGACGGTTCCGAGTTCAGGTGGAGGAGGCGGAACCATCAATGGTTCTTGAGCCGCCATTGTACAGGCGGCTGCGTAAAGATTACTGTGTAACGGAAAATGTACAGACGGCGGCGGTGGGTCGCCGGAAAGGTAGGTCCACCAGAGGGTCACCGGAAAGAGGTACGGACGACGGTGTACATAACCTGGTCGAGACCGTACAAATCTGGGGCGGCGGTTGTACGGGTCGCGTGTCTCGGCTGGTCATCGTACCGTTGGCTTACGCGTCCACCTGTACAAAAGAAACGCACATGGTGAGCTAACGGATAAGGTGGAATCTTTTTGAATTGTTGACAGCTAATGATTGGAGAGAGCAAAGCAGTCAATGATTGGAAAGAGAAATGTTCAATCATTGGAGAGAGAAAAATCAGTCGCCAACGACCGAGGTAGGCGACAAAAGGAACGGAGTCGCAAGCTCGTGAAGGGACACGTTGTTTTCAAGGCCACCACAAAACGCGTTAGACACAAAAAGCAAACACCTTTACGATCTAGCCAAAGGAAATGAGAGAACAAAAAGAAAATCACGCAAGAACAAGAATAATCAAAATTCAAATCTTTCGGAGAAAAATCGAAGGAAAAACAAATCGAGTGAGTTTCAAAGCTATCGACCAGAAAACCGAAGCAAGACTTCAACTTTTCAAGCATAAGCAACAACAAAACACACAGGAAAAAGGCTTTTACAGAAACTAAGACGATGAAGAAGAAAACGCAAACTTTGAATACATCGAAACACGAAAGGAAAGAAATAGAGAGGAAAGGTACAACCGTGGGGATCTTCGGCTCTGATACAAAAAAACGGATGCATCAGACGGTCATGGAGGACTTTGGCAGATGAACATGATGTCGGAAAGGTACGGAAACTCGGAAATAGTCGCGATTAATCGGAGAATTATCGAGAGAGGTTTCTGCTAAGTGCAACCGAGACCTCCGAGTGACTTGTTGCGATTTGAAAAGGAAAAAAGGGAAGGATGGATCAATAGACGACACGTGAGGATGTCTCTACTCACTATACGGTCGGGCTTAGCCGTTGTGAGCCTGGTTCGACGTCGGCTAAGGATTTCTAAGCGAATCACACGCAAAGATAAAGGAGAAAACTTGTTTTCTTACAAAATGAGGCTAACCTCTTTACAAATGCATAAAGGGCCTTTTATAGGCAAAGATAAAAACTCTAAACACGTGGGTAAAAGAGCCAAAACGCGGATAAGAAGATAAGGTCTCGTACAAGTAATAACGGCCATAAGAAGAAAGGGGATAGAGATGGCCACGTCACTCGGAGCTGTGCGGCCATGCACTAAGTGCCTTAGCCTCATTAAAACCTCCCTTGGGAAACCACTTGGGACAAAACCAAGGTGAGGAAAAAGAGTACCTAGCTTCCTTAATGGCTTAGGGTCTTCACCTAGTGATGGTGAAGACCATCCAGATAACCTCCTTCGGATCGCGATCGTACTGGTCGTATGACCGCGGTTCATACGACTTTAGAAACTCGGCAGCGTACTTATTACACTTGGACTGTATGTTCCAGGCAGCTGTCTTGGATCTAGTGGTGATACCTGGGTCGATGGTCGGTACTTGGGTCGTGTTTTGTGTTCCGCAACTTGGTCCCTCGACTGTCATGTGGTCCGTATGCATCCCGATAGGTTGGGACTCATCAATTTTGGTCTTCCATTTCCTGTTTGAATTCTTGTCATTTAATAGAATGTATAATGGTCTATATTTTAAATTGTTTTGAGGAGAATAATATACTTAAAATGTTACCTCTGTTTGCAAATATTATTGGGGTTGTTTTGTTACCTATGAAGGTCTTTGGGTTCAAGCAAGTCAAGAAAATAACACCTTTTTTCCCACCTGTGTCATGGAGTGCTTTACGAAAAGTTGAGGCTTGTCCATCCCAAAGGGTGACACGGACTGTACTATTGCTGTTGGAACATAATTTAGAGAAGATGTTATTATAGATGTGCGAATAACTAATGTTTGTAAGATTAAAGATGAACTCTTCAAGCAAGAGTAGTAGGATAATTTTTTGGGCTGAGGTTGAGTCTTCGACAGAGATTTTAATTTCCAATATTTGTCCCACCACATCTATACAGTACAGAGGACATCAAAAATATAGTTACAATTTTAATTATAGAAATATTGATAGGGAATGAATTTAATTACCAAACAAATGAATGTTAGTATCTGCGAATGTTTGGAACTGTTTTGAAGTTTGTATAAAAAATTTCTCGGTGTTGATCAACGAAACTTCGTCATCAACTTTCTTGATGGTAGTTGTATCGAGAAACTAGAGAGTAAATGGATGATATGTAATCTTCTAGTGAGAATAGCTGGGGACAACCTCAAAGTATTTAAGTATATAAATGTTGCCTTCTTTGAGCTGGTTTTTGAATTTCTCCATGCGGCAGTGGTAGCTGGGCCCTTGCATTACAGTTTCCTGAATATGTATGGTTAGGCGAAAAGGATGTGTAAAGTACTGAACATCGACGGAACGACTTTTGTACATTAAGTACATTAGTTGAAACATAGAAAACTATATTAACACATTTTATGTTGAAAGAAAACGTTAAGCAGGTAGGGCACATAATTACTTTGATTTTTGTTGTAGGTAAGAATGTTTGGTAGAACTTTGTTTTAGTGGAGATGTTGGTTACATCCTTTTTATCAAAAATAAACCCACAATAGATGATTTTTGTACCTTTTCATCCAATAGTAAGAAATCAAGGACAATAAGAGCTCCGTTCTGTTTGGGATTTCGTGCCTCCAATATACGTAAAATGCGGACCATGACATGCTGCATTGTTTTCCCCACAACAAGTTCAGTGAGAGATATGTTTTTTGGAATGAGAGCAGAGAAGTTTGGTGTTTGAGAAGCCATATGATAGTAATTATTTTCTTGTAGCTGTAAGTGTAAGAAGAGAAACAGTGAAACCATATATTTTCTTGTTTGTACAAACGTGAATGGATTAACAGAATTCAATACTTTTCAACCTTAACATTGAAACTTTTGGGATTCCAAATGAAATTTATTGTGTTTTTTTTTACTTTAAATTTAACTATAAGAAATGACTTCATAGTAATAAGAGAGAAACGTATGTATAGTGATTTCAGTTAATAGTGGAAGTGAGTTAATGTCTTTTAATGTAGATTAATTGAATTATTGTATTGTGAATTATTGTCTTGTAGGAAGTTGAAGAAAATGGTAATAACGGCTGCAACGGATTCGTGAAGAGTAATGGTTACTTGAAGGACTGCATGAACTGATGAACTTAATGATATCTTAGTTATCAATTTGATATATTGATATTTTTGAAAACCCCCTTTCAAGGGAAAATTTCCAGAGAGAATGATGAAGCATATGCAGTTTTTTAAAATTTGGAAATAACGCAAAATTATTGACCTTTGGTTTAGCATGTATTATGGCATCATGGACCAACAATTAGGCGGAAACGAAATTGTATATTTGGTGAGAATCATTTATTTGTCAAGCATATTGATCGAAGAAGTAGTGGAGGGAAGTTTAATTGTTGTTTCACATAATCATATCGATTTGAGTATGGTAATTTTTGATGATATCGCTTTAACTTATATGATGTGTGTTTAATCTGATAATGATATTGGTTGATTATGGAAAATTAAATTGATAATGTGTCAACACCAGACAACTCTGCTTTGATATTATATATATATATATATATATATATATATATAATGTAACGACATTTAAACACAATTATATTTGTAACGAGAATACTTAATATAAAATTGAAAACCACTATTCATTTCTTATCACCTACCCATTTTTTGTTACTCTATTTGTTTTAAACTATTAGAGTAAATATTAAATAATAGAAACTTTTGTTTCATTTATTTTTTAAATTTATATTTGCTAACATAAATGTCATTTTTTTGTTAGGCCGGTCAAATTATACACTCAAACCTAACGTTTCTTTTTAATAACTTACGTATTCCATACATTTGGTCTAAAGAATTCTATGACAATGTATAATCTGATGTACACCAACCATTCTCTTCAACAAGAAAATAGACCACCAAACTTTAACTTAGAATTCACCATCAAACCAAAAAGAACAAATGCAGAACTATGAACAAAGGCAGAACTATGAACAAAGGCAGAACTATGATCATCTTTACAACATCAATATTAAGCATCTCCATAGCCGTATTATCCCAAGGTGAAGCTAACCCTTTTCTACTGGAACTTTATCGATGGAAAATATTTTTACCAAGCATCGGTATATCAGCAATGCACATGCAACTCCTCCACAATGGTATGGTTAAAATGTTTGACCGTACCGATTTCGGTACCTCGAATGTTTCTTTACGATGTTGTCTCGAACACATACCGGCCTTTGAAAGTCTAAACCGATACATTCTGTTCTTCTGGTGCGGTGCTTCCCAATGGAACATTGATTCAAATCGGTAGATATAATGATGGTGAGCGAGCTCTTAGAATGTTTACTCCTTGTGGTTATAGTGAAACATGTGACTGATTGAATTTCCTCTGTATCTAGCTCAACGTAGATGGTATGCCACTAGCCAGATTTTGCCTGATGGCCGGATGATTGTGGTTGGAGGAAGAAGACAGTTAAACTCTGAGTTCTTTCCTCGCGAATCGTCGCAGTCTGGAGGATTTAGATTTGAGTTTCTTAGAGAAACTTTAGATGGAAATGTTGAGAACAACTTATATCCATTTATACATCTTTTACCTGATGGAAACTTATTTGTCTATGCTAACACAAGGTCCATTGTGATCGATTACAAGAGGAACCGAATCTTGAAAGAGTTTCCAAGGATTCCAGGTGATGATCCAAGGAATTATCCAAGCAGTGGTTCTTCTGTAATTCTTCCATTGGACGAAACCAATGGTACTAAGATAGAAGTTGAGATAATGGTTTGTGGAGGCGCTCCTAAAGGTGGTTTTGCACGTGCTAATAGCAACCGCGGATTCACGCGTGCCACTAGCACGTGCGGGAGGTTAAACCTCTCCAGTCGGAATCCGAATTGGGAAATGGAAACCATGCCATTACCACGTGTTATGGGAGACATGTTGCTCTTACCTACAGGTGAAGTCATCATTTTAAACGGAGCTGGAGCTGGTACAGCCGGTTGGGAAAACGGGCGTGACCCGGTAACCCGACCGGTTATATATCACCCCGTTTGAACATCGGTTCTTGGTTATGTCCACGTCCTCGCGGCCTAGGATGTATCATTCAGCAGCTGTTTTGTTACCAGACGGTCGAGTTTTAGTCGGAGGAAGTAATCCACACATTTATTACAACTTTACCAACGTTGAGTACCCAACGGATTTAAGCCTTGAGGCTTATTCTCCACCATATGTCTCTTTTTACATCTGATGCAATGAGACCGAAGATAATAAGCAACGACTATGAAGTAAAATACAAGGGGTTATTCAACGTTAACTTCTCCATATTACAGTTTCTGATCACCAATGATCTTCTCTCTGTACAAATTATTTCACCTTCCTTCACTACACATTCATTCGCTTTGAATCAGAGAATGGTGATCTTGAAGATACTCTCTGTGGAACGTGACCTGTTGACTAACTCTTATAGAGTCAATCTGTTGGGTCCATCAACAGCTGAGATTGCTCCTCCAGGATACTACATGACGTTCTTGGTAAATGCAGGTGTACCAAGCACAAGTGTTTGGGTACATATTGGTTGAATTTTTTTGAAATGTTGGTCGCATGTTTGCTTTATTTAGGGTCAAACAGTTTGAATAAGAGGAAGAAAGAAAAAGTACGAGTGTTCAGTTTAGATTTTGGTTTGGTCTGAGAGTCATTTCATTGCTTAAACCGAGATAAAATGTGTAAAATTGGATTTTTGTTGACTTTCTTGATATGTTTATTGTAAATCAACAATTGGATTTTTAATTGGTAAAAAGGATTATATAATACTAAGCAAGTACATAACATCATATTGGTAGTAAACAAACTAGAATGTGAGCAAAGGGAGACATAAACAGAACCTGTTGGGTAACTTGTGTTGGGTGGAACTAAAATGTTTAAGAAGAAAGAGAAGTCGAATACAAAGCCTTGTAATAATTTTCCCAAAACAACATAAATCTTAAAACACATAATTGCTCTTTAGCTAACCAAACAATAACAAAACACCGGTCCGGGTTTTCCGTTTTTGCTTATGTAATAACGATCTCTACTTAGCCTTTTCCATCAAGAGCTCCTCAATGAGCTCTGCTGCTTGCTCAACTGTTGCAATTAACTGTGCTCTTTCCTCAGTCATTTCGATATCAAACTCTTCCTCTAAACCCATCACAATCTCCACCTGAAACCCAACACAAGACTTATAAGGGTTAAGTTTAACAACAGCATATGAATCTCAATGATATGGTACAAACACGAATCCATCTTGTTCTCTATATTTCCAGTTGCGGGTTATAAAGACATCATATAAAACCTACAATTCGCCTTCATGTTTAGTGGACATAAAACATCGATAAGTCTACTGAACAATCAATTACACACACAGCCGAGTTCAATGGTCCTAAAAGTGGAGGGGTGTTAGACAAGAGAAGGCTGCTACTTACGGTATCGAGAGAATCAGCACCAAGATCAGCAAATTTGGACTTGGCTGTGACATCTTTGGTGTCATCAACTGACAGCTGCTTTTTGACAATTGCACAAACCTTGTCCACTGTCTCAGGTTTTGCCTGTATACCATCAGTCAAAAAGGACATAAGAAATGAATCTTGTTGTCTGCAGTCATATAATTCAATCACCCATATTCTTAAAATTTACCATAGAGCCAAATACCATTGCATTCAAATGTTGAATTGGCTCCAGAGGTACAATTAGATTAGTAACACGATAACTCAACTATCATTTTCTCTAAGAAAAGTAAAATGGAAACATCATTTGTGAGAAGATAAATTCTTACAGCGCATGAAACACTCAAGCGAGGCTGGCGAAGCGCAAAAGAAAGATTGCTTCTTCCATAGCTAAAGCAGTTAACAGGATTAACTGCAATTGCCTGCAATCAAATTCGAGAAACTTAAAATCAGTACAAGTTATAACTCCAAATGCAAAGCAACAAACACAAGAGATAACCAAAAATATCAATGAATCTAAAGGAACAATCATCTAAAATCTATATAAGAACTAATGTTCAACTAAAGTTATGCAAATTCAGTTTAAAGAAGAATCAGGTTCGACGAGAATAAACAATCATTCCGGTGATTTGATGAAGCAACAAAAACAGATTAACGAGATTAAAAGTTTCTGCAGGGAACCAAATACTAATATTTGATAAAATTAAATCTAAACTTTTGGCAATGCAAATTTAATTTATAGAGCCATTACAACAGATCAAACTACAGTGAAACTAGCTAAGGAAATGATTCTGCAATAAGATCCACTATTGAAGAAGCTAGATCGAGATCAGCAGGCGAGAGAGAACTAAGTATAAACATCTCCAAACGCAAATTCGATTCATAAAAGCATTTGAACAGATCAATAGAAAAAAGAAAAGAGTTGAGCAAGTAATGTTGCCATAAGATCAAGTATTGAAGACGCTAGATCGGGAGAAGGATACACAAGCGAAAGAAAGAAAAGCATGAAAACAATCAGATCTATAGCAGAATGAGATCAATCGGGGCAAAGAAAACACGAGTAACAAAAGAGGATATTCGAGGTACCAGTTGGCGAGGACGAGTTTGCAGAGAAGTAGAAGTAGCAGCAATAGAAGCCATAAATAGATCTTAGAGAAGCAGAGAGATTGCAGTGAGATCGGAGGAGGCGGAGAAGACTAAGAGATGTAAGAGTAGAGAAACAAGTGAGAAAGTTTTTATAGTACAAAAGAAAAAAAAAAGGTTTCTGAGATTCCAATGAGAGCACAGACAAGTCAGGTGGGGGTGGGTGTTTTGCAGATGCAAGCAGAGTCAAAACAAAATATTGGACCAAAAAAATTAATTTAAAACGAAAAAATTAACAAGTTGACTGCTTTAAATTTAAATTTAAATTTAAAATTAATTTAAAACAAATTATTTTAAATTTTATAATACAGATATTTAATTGAATTTATCATTTACAACTAGACCAAAATTATTTTATAATGATAATAATTTCAAAAACACATTTTACGATTGTATTTCTACTATATATTTATTTATGAAAGTATCTTCTATAATATATTGTTCATTATAATTTTTGTTGTTAAAATTTTTATAATTTTGAATAAATAATTATAATTAGTCACTTTGTTTAAACATCCTATCTGCAATTGTAGATGTGAGATTTAAAAACTAATAGGATAGTTGACAAAAAAAATAAAAAAAATAATTAGATCGATAAAACTCTGTTTAATATACTTTATATATAGTTTGAACTCTATATATATATATTGCAATATATTTCAAATATATGCATTAAATGTATTAAAAATTATTAGTGAACGGACAATAATAAATAGTTGTGTCCGAAGGAACAAACACCAATGAGTAGGATTAAATTATAATTTTATGAAGTTGAAGGTTTCAAAGGTTTTGTAAGGACAATGCACAATAAAAGAAATCTCTCTCTCTCTCT
>JAKUCM010007057.1:0-27793 GCA_023374145.1 Lepidium sativum | reverse complement strand
ATCCTGAAGTCTCTTTGAACGTTAACTGGGAATTATTAACTGTTTTCCCCCCCAGGATCAAGCTACATCTATCCCTCTGATTTAGTTCCATTTACAAGGAAACCTCTTTTCATAATCATTGACAGTGATAGCAGCGCAATCTTTAAGGTAAGACACTGGACTCCTTTTTTTTTTTTTTATGTTAAGATCCATTTGATACTTGTCTTTTGTATATGAAGATTTTTCCCCTTAAATTGTGAAGAGTATTTGTGGAGCGGAGAAAGGAGAACCCGCTGCATTGCTTCTGTCTCCATCACATATTCCTTCGCTTATCTCTGCTGATTTCTCTCGTCAACCTAGTGGTAGCCTTTTCACCATTTTTCTCACTGCACCAGTCCAAGCGTTTTGCTTGTTAAGTGGGATTTCCGGCTCTGATGTGGAAACGGTAGATAGAGTTAAACCTTAATCCATTGCCTGGTACTCCTTTTCTACATTCTTTTTGTTTGCGTACTGACTACTGTCATGTGTCAGGATATATTTACTAAGGTGGAGAAGCTTCTTTCCTCGTTTATGAACGATTGGGCTTCAACCTTGGCAACAACAGATACCCTTCACCCCGTTTGGTCGCAGGTGCTCAAAGATCCCTTCTTAAGACGACTACTCCTAAGGTATATTTTTCTCTTCCAGGTTACTAGACACCTTCAGGATCCTAAAATTCCAATACCAGTAAAAATTATCAAACTTGATCTGATGGAATATTACGAGATTGGAGGTTCATATATGGACATAGATTGTGTAGGAACTAGGAACCAGACACATTGTTTGTTTACTTTACTCCGTTAAAGATTCATGAACTCGCTGAAAAATTATCTTATGTATCTGCGGTTTATCTTGTCTACTTATCTGTAGATTCATATTCTGCCGGGCTGTCTTTGCACTCTACACTCCAGTCTTAAATAACAAACAAAGTCAGCCAGAGTGCTTTCCGTCTCTCCCAGAAACGCTACTACCAACTGCTCCTGCGGTTCAAACTGCTGTATGTACTATATTTCTGTAAAATTGTAAATGTTTCAATCTACTTTTGCATTGTATATTCAAATAATGAATGTTAGCTTCAAGATTTTTATGGAACAACAATTAATTTTTGTAAGGAAGTTTATTCAAAGATGTGATTGACATGGATGTTTTATGGAAATGAAAAGGACATGAAAATTAAAAATAAATAATTGAAAAAGACAAGTGACCAACTAACAATCACACAAGACCATTCCAAAATTGGGCTCCACCACTTTGACGACAAAAGCCCATTCATCAACCACACAATACACTCCTAATGATTATTTATTTAATTTATATTTATGAAACAATAGTTAGAAAGTATTTGAAACCTTCTACAGTCTCTACAGAGAATAGACCCAGACATCTATGTTAAGAAGTTCAAAAAGATTATCACATATGTTACTATTTGATACGAAAGTAAGACATTTCTATTTAGACAAATGGCAAATGTCCCAGGGAAAAAAAAGTTTTATTGATTTTATTCAAACCTACTACATTTGTAACAGAACTCGTTCTAGATATAGATGGATGTCCTAATTTTCTATGCCAAATTTTAGAATCTACAACAGAGTTTAAAGAGATAGAACCAGGATGAGAAACATTGGTGATTGAAGTTGTGTCTAGTAAGTAGAGGTTTCCAATTTGCTCAGCTCGTCCAATCATCTGCTCCTTGGTAAGATCTTGAATGAGACAAGTGGACTTATCGAATGTTAGCCTACAATTCATGTCTTTGGTTAATTGACTTACACTTATCAAATTCAAACTAAAGTCAGGGATAAAAAGAACATTATTAAGAATAAGATGATCACTAATCTTGACACTATCCATTCCCGCAATGGTGATGAATGCTCCTGTAGGGAGAGCCACATGTTTATCTGACAATAAAGAGAGATCACAAAAGGAGGATTTTTCATGAATGACATGGTGCGTTGCACCACTGTCTAATACCCATAAAGTGGAGGTCAATACATTACCTGTAGCCTTTAAAGCTCCTACAAAGAAACATGTAGAAGAGTTAAAGGTCATACATAGTAGTGCGGTTATTCTTCCTCCTTTAGTTGATGTTCCAGCAATTGTGCTTGAAGAAGCAGCATTCATTTGAGTATTAAAGAAGGCTATTACTCCTTCTATTTGGTCTTGGACAGAGTTTTCAGCCGTTCTTGAATGCTATTCGTGTCAGCTTTTGAATCCTCAAAAGAACACTGGTTGACAACTGCTTTGGTTGAACTCCCATTCTGTTTATGTTTGAAATTCGGTGGATAACCATGAATCTTGAAGCATTTGTCTATACTGTGTCCCACATATCCGCAGTGTGTACACGTTGGTCTTTGAGGTTTTGAATTAACTTTGTTGGTTGCAGCAACATGAGAGGTTTGAAAAGCTGAAGCCTGAACAATTGGTTGAAGGTTACGCTGACTGTGGTCCTGATCTAGCAAGTTATAGACACTTGACAAACTAGGTACATGCTTTTTCATGATGTTCTGAGTCTTCACAGCATTATATGAGTCATTCAACCCTGAAAGAAACTTTACCACATGTGCATTCTCACCCCTTTCTGCAGTTGATTTACAACAAGCACAAGTTTTAGTGCATTCAGTTGATTCCAATTCATCCCAGAGAGTCTTTAGCCGAGTATAGTAAGTAGAAAGATCCATTGCACCTTGCTGCAAAGACCATATCTGTTGAGAAAGATGATAAGCTCGTGGCAGATTGGTAACTTGGAATCGAGTAAGAAGGTCTTTCCATATATCTGATGCATCATGAAACCTCAAAACACTCCCATATATCTCCTTGTTTACCGAATTGAAAATCCAGGCTTTGACCATGCTATTTCAGCGTGACCATATTCGATAATGAGGGTGAGATCCATCAGGGCGAGGCAAAGATCCATCTACGAACCTTATTTTGTTCTTTGCATCCAAGGAAATAGTCATAGCGATGTTCAAAGTACCATAGTTTCCACCATCAAGAATTTCAGAGACAAGAGAAATACCTGGGTTATCATTACTGCTTAGGAAATAAGGTGAATACTGAATCCCTTCAAATTGAAAGGCGTCTTGATGAGCGTTCTTGCCGTTTTGGAGTATCTCCGCATTCTGATTTTGAATCGGCTCTTTTACTGGGGAATTATCTGTCGGAGTTTTTAACAGGACGGGATGACTCTCAGCAGCTCGATCCTCAGTGCGATGAAAACAAGAAGAGACTTGATCGAAATCTGATAAGCTCTACAAAGAGACCCAATGAACTAGTCGACAAGAACCAGAAGAAGTATTAAAGACAGAAATTCGGCTGAAAAGAAAAATCAGCGGAAGAAGATCGAAATGTTGAAGTTTGCTTCAACGCTCTGATATCATATTGGAGAACAAATCAACTCCGATTAATCGAAAGTGAAGAATATCATTGAAGAAGAAGAAAATCAATCTACTTCATTTGTTACAGAGATAAACAGAATTCGATACTATCTATCTGTTACACAAATTCTATTTAAGAAGAAGACTTAACAATACTCAATCGGTTTAGTAAAACCGGTAGACATAAAAATAAACCAACTTAAAATTCAATCAACATTAAACCGAATCTAATTGAAGTAACTCTTCTAATATAATCTACTTTTGCATTGTATATTCAAATAATGAATGTTAGCTTCAAGATTTTTATGTAACAAAAATTAATTTTTGTAAGGAAATTTATTCAAAGATGTGATTGACATGGATGTTTTAT
Source organism: Lepidium sativum (assembly GCA_023374145.1). Taxonomy (NCBI): domain Eukaryota; kingdom Viridiplantae; phylum Streptophyta; class Magnoliopsida; order Brassicales; family Brassicaceae; genus Lepidium; species Lepidium sativum. The sequence continues at coordinate 24,034 of JAKUCM010007057.1, read as the reverse complement.
GGAAATGAAAAGGACATGAAAATTAAAAATAAATAATTGAAAAAGACAAGTGACCAATTAACAAGCACACAAGACCATTCCAAAATTTGGCTCCACCACTTTGACGACAAAAGCCCATTCATCAACCACACAATACACTCCTAATGATTATTTATTTAATTTATATTTATTAAACAATAATCACTGTTATGTTGTCAACTTTCAGTTAGACCCACCAAAACTTTTTCTTATAATATATTATTATGTAAAATCTTATTCTGTTTATAATCATTACATTTCGTTACTTAAACTGAAATCTCGTTTTGTTCATTGAATTAATACAATAATTAGTGTTTACCTCATTCACAAAGAAAAAATTTAGTATTTTCCTTTGTTTTTTTTCTTAATCTTCAATATTTTTATTTATTTATTATATAGATCATAGATCCAGATTTACATTCCTCGTTCAGAAAAATTGATACAACAAAAACACTAATTTTGACAAATAGCATTGAACTTTTTGATAAGATAATGTATTTATAGATTTCTGACAAAAAAGGATTTTTAGAGTGATAATATTTAGTGGATTATAAAGGTAATATATTTCTTGCCACGAACATTATTCTATAGTATATAAAACCTGAATTTTTTAAATATAAAAATGAGTGTCTAAGGTTAGTTGTTTGAAAAATATAAATTGTACAATAGAAAAAAAAATCTCAAATTACACATATAGAGGAAAGTCCTCTAGTTTATAAGAAAATGGATGTGAGATCTTGAATGGAAACATTACATAGAAAAATAAATCCAGTTTTTTCTTTTTTCTATTTAAGCTTGAATTGCGGTTTTTTTCTACCAGAATTTTATTCCACGTAGATACATAATTTTGCATGATTAGGTTTGAAGTTTGAATTATAACTATGGATTTGTCTATCTGATAAAAATATGTTATATAATACATTTGTGGAAAGACTAATAAATAAAAAGAGTTGGCAAAATAATCGAGAGGGATAAAAACAAGAAAAAATTGTATTGATACATAATATTTAATCACAATACCACATATTTTATCATAATATAAATATTTTATAACGAAGTTGTGATGGTTTAAACATGTCACAAATGTCTATTGGTAACAAAAACGTCACAATTAACTTGTGAGGAATAAATATAGTAACAATTTTGTCATAAATTGATAGAGAATAGAGTCACAATGAAATCATAACAAATAAGATTCGAAATAATATTGTATATAAAACGTCACGTATTATTACTAATATTTATACTTGCAATACTATTCTCACAATATCTCAGATTTTTTTGTAGTGAATTGATTTGATTGATTACTACTCTAATGTCTACAAGTTGCAAGTGAGTTTTGATTAGCTCAAATAATTACTCTTTCTTTTCTTTTTTGGATTTTGATATTTATAAAGAGAAACCGAATGTTTATTATTGATATTGCTTATTCGAGACATATATATATGCTTAGTTACATTATGGAGTCTTCGAAACACAACAACATTTTCCATTAGTACATTGACCCACTAGCAAACCATTTTTTAAATTTATTAAAACAAAACTTTTCACAATCCACATTGTTCGGTTTGTGATCTTGTGTAAAACATTGAGTATACTGTTGCTTGATTTCAAAACCTAATTTTCGTTAATAAAAAATTTGTTATTTAATTTCATAAAAAAAAGTAAATAATAGGATAATAAAATGTTCAAGTATAATAATAAACTATTACCTGGACGATTACAATGATTATTTCTTATTTATATATGTAAAACGTATTTATTACCAAATAAACAAAAAAAAGGAAAAAGATCATATATAATAATGTCAGTAGATTCGTTTGTCAAAGAAGAGAAAGAAAAATGAATTAAAAGTATCTTTCTATTTAAACACTAACGTATAACATTTATGTGGAAAGCAAAAACATGTGAAAAACATGTGGAAAAGGAATATTTTCTATGTTTTTGTTATACTTTGGATGAATATTTATAAAAGCAAAAACATGTGGAAAAGGAATATTTTACCTAATAAACAAAAAGGATATTAAGTTATTCGATGATAAGACACAAAAACATGTGAAAAAAATATTTTATTCGATGATAAGACACAAAATTTGTTCTTCTAAACTCTTAAAATATGCCATGTCAGCTTCTTTTAGTTTGTTTCACAAAACTTTAAATGTCAGAAATCGAATAAACACACATCTCCACTAACTCTCAATATCATTGGAGACTTATATTAAGTTAAAGCTAATTTATAAATCACGTTCTCAGCATTTTTTATCACTCTTTGCGGGTTTAATCTGTTCCAATTCTCTTTCACGCTCACACACCTAAAACTTCCTAGATTATTCTATTTGTTTTGTAGAGGCGATTTATATTTGGTTTGGTTTGTAACCAGTGCTCTGGACACTGAATGCCGAAGAGGTTGCTGCAAGATAAAAACCATGAGATTTGCATTTTCTTAGGACACATGTTATTTTTAAAGTCGTTGAGCGACCACACAATATAAGCAAGTTATGTATAAAATAGTGCATGTGTACTAATCATAGCGTTCACTTTTTCTTTATTAACTATCGTTGTTTTATGTAGCGACCTCCACGAAAGTAGTAGTAATGATCACAACGTTAAATATTTCCTTTCACTCTTCCTTTTCATTTATTTTAATAACTATGTTTTGATCGCTCAAGGTGTCGCTGCGATACCCTAAAGAACAAGTCCTTATAATCTAAATCATCTAAAAAACTGTTTGTGCGTCATGTTGCCTCTTCTTGGTTTTCCAGTGTAACAAAGGCTGCTTTGGAACAGATTGTAGTATTCCATCCACTCTCTCCACTATTGGAGACATCCCACAATAGCTTAGACCATGACATCTTGAAGTTCCAACTCATAAAGAAGTCCTTGGAAATCTAACTAAATTAAGTGTTCTAGTAAAGAAAAGCCATCTTATTTCTCCGGGTAACAATTCAAACTTTTATTTATTTTAATACAGAGCTAAAATCCTTTTTAATTGACAATTTACTTACCTCCTCTAATTCGAAATTGTTGTTGCTATTTTCATTAGGATAACTATATCTTAGATAACTTTTAATAATCTCAATCTTATCTAATCTAACTATCTAATTTATTGAGCAAATAATTTGATTCAAACTTATCCCAACCATGTTGAACTCCTGTAGGGATTACTGTTATAATTCTCGGTCTCTTACTCCCTTTGACTGTCATTGAGATTCGTAATGTTCAATGGCATGGAGTTCGAGGTAAACATGTAGCTCACTGAAAACCAATTGGCTTCAGTTTCAAGTCATAAAGTAGTAAATAAGTTTCTAGAAAGTGAAACTGAACTCATTTCCAACATAATAATCAAGTTCAACTTGAATTTTGTTTTTTAAATTTTAATATTTATAACAGATCATGTCGCTTCAGGTGGTAATTACCACCATAAATATATATAATTAGTCCACTTTATGCATGGCTATCATATCTTTAATTTTATAATTACAGTTAGTAAAATAAACTCTTTTTTTATATGTATGCACGTTTTCAATTGCACAAAGAAATAAAAATGCACAATAATATAACAAATACTCTATATAAATACAATATATACATATTTGTTACAAATACGAGGCCTAACCCGGTTTATCACCTAATAAAATAAAAATAAAAAATGAAGTTTAGTAAACGGGATAATGCTCTCTGGGCCACATGATCAAATATGATTCCACTAAACCACACTTGAGCACTTATGAGATACTTCCAACCTAAGCAACCAGATTCTCTCGTACCAAAACACATGTAAAAGATAACTTTTTACTAACTTTCAAACTCTTTTCATTGATATTAAAAGTACTCTCTTGGAAGATCGATGAGATCGACCTAATTTGAAGTGATATCAATAACCTAAGAACGACCGAAATCAAATGGTCGTGAAAAAAGATCTAGAAAATTGTCAATATTTAGATTAGGAAGATTATCATTTATCTATAATATACTATTAAGTTGATTCAATTTCTATATAAATTTATGCTTATTGTATCCTAATTCTCATGAGAGTCCATAACAATTCTTCCTAAACACCTTGTGTTCTCTCAACAATTTGTCAAAAGTTAGTGAAAACCTCACACTCTGAAGGAAGCAATGTTAACTAAGTTTGGCTTAAAGAATGGTATATCAATGCTCTCTCTTTTATTGCATTAGATTGTGGGAGTCAATTGAAATGATTTCTTCCCACAACAGAAATTAAAGTAGAAAATATATGTGGGAAGATAAAAAAAAAGTGGTTAAAATATGTGATGAAGAAAGAAAGTTAAAGATGGATTTGATAGATTTCTACTCTACTGTCTACAAAGTGCGAGTGAGTTTTGATAAAGTAATGATTTTTTTTATATATATTTATAGAGAGAAACATTTTCTATTGCTCTCATCTTTATATATTTTATAAAACCCAAAGTTCTATCATTAATATTTGATTACTCGATAAATATATATGCTGAGTTACAATATATTGTCTTCGAAATACAACAACATATGTCTGAAAAATATTTACAGTATAACGAACAACTTATAAATTTGGTAACACAAATTTTTTCACATAATAAGTCTTTTTTCGTTTTGTCTTTGCATTATACTCTTGCATGATTCAAAACCTAACTTTCAATAACAAAGAATTTGTTATTTACCTTCACAAACAGAAAATATTAAGTCATAGGATAAAAAAATGCAAGTATAACTATAAACTATTACTTGGACGATTACTAAAGCAATGAGCAAAAAATATGACAAGGGAATTGTAAGAAAAAAAATACAATTGACACGTTAATATAAAATCTAAACAATATAAAATTCAATAATTGAAAGATAGAGATGCACGTCACCAATAATATGAGTTTAGTCAAATTAACAATCGAAGAAAAATGGAATCCATTGACCTTTTACATGTAAAAACATCCATAGTCTTTCTTAATTAATAATATAATTTATAATAATAAAAAAATGAAAGTAATTGTTTCTAGATTACCCCAAAATGTCTTTTTAATAAGACCTTCTTTGATGTGAATAATTAATGATAATGTTATTAAAATTAATAAATAAAATAAACATGCTATTAGAAATATTATAAGAAAATGGTAATCTCTACCAAGAATTCGGATTCTGTAAAGTTAACTTTAAATTGGTATGATTTGTGTATTCTTACTTAGAAGATTGAATTACCAAAAGATTATACACTAAATATCATTTGAAATCAGATTTTTAAAATAAATTAATTTGCTAATTATTGCGTACAAGTCGAGCAAACCACAATTAAAACAAAACTTGAGCACTAGTGAGATACTTCCAATCAAAGCAACAAGATTCTCTCATACCAAGCCACATGTAAAAGAGAACTCTTCACTAATGTGGATGAGGTTTATAAATAGAAGATTTATATAAGAATTTTTTAATTTCAATTTTTGGGAGAAATCATTTCAATTGATAAATTTCATTATTTAATTTCCACAATTGTACTAACATGTATTTTACACTTTAATTTCAATTTTGGGAAGAAATCATTTCAATTGATAAGTGCCATTATTTAATTTCCACAAATGTACTAACATGTATTTTACATTTTAATTTCAATTTTGGGAAGAAATCATTTCAATTGATAAATCCCACTATCGAATTTCCACCATTTTATGTGGTCAAAAAGATTGAGAGAGATATGCATTGGTGTAATGATAGATCAATATATAATTGAAACTTTCATTAATTTTCTATATGCCTACTAATTAAGATTTGGCGTTAAAAGAAACAATTCTAGGTTTTATATCTCAAAGAATTTTTTTTGATAAAATTATTTTGAAGAATTTTATTGTTAAAGTATTTAAGGGAAAATTTCCTTCCAAATTCGAGGAAAAGCATAAGGAAGCTAAGAGAGGCCGAATAGTCAAACTAAATGTTGATTGACCTTTAAGTTTTGATGGATTCATTTCGTTAACCCAATCACTATATGCAAACTCTTTCATACTTTTATTATATTATATAGTTCTAAAGAAGTCTAACTAAATTAAGTGTTGTGGTAAAGAAAAGCCCTCTTATTTCTTGAGGTAACAATTCGAACTTTTATTTATTTTAATAAAAAACTTATTTATTTTAACATTTCTTACTCCTTTTTACTGTCATTGAGATTCGTAATGTTCAATGACATCGAGTTTCAGGGAAACATGTAGCTCACGGAAGACCAATTGGCTTCAGTTTTGAGTCATAAAATAGTAAATAAGTTTCTAGAAACTCAAACAAAACTCATTTCCAACATAATAATCAAGTACAACTTGGTTGTTGGAGACATCTTCAAGCGTGAACACTTGGAATTTCTTTTTAAAAATCTTAATATTTATAACAGATCATGTCGCTTCATGTGGTAATTAGTCCACTTTATGCATGACTATCATATCTCTAATTTTATAATTATAATTAGTAAAATAAACTCCTTTTTATACAGATGCACGTTTTCAATTGCACAAAGAAATAAAAATGCACAATAATATAACAAATACTCTATATAAAAAAAGTGGTTGAAATATGTGACTAAGAAAGAAAGTTAAAGATGGATTTGATAGATTCCTACTAAAGTTAAAGCAGCCTGCACACTTTTAGCGTTCATTGGAGAACATAATCAATGTGGATTCATATATTCGGTCAATTATTTAACCTTTTAACATACTTTTATATTATTTTGTTTCATTATGGTAATAGACCACCCTTTCAATTCTATTAATTCACACCAACCATTTGTTTTTTAACACCCAAAAAATACATTAAAACATGTTTAAAGTCTTAATCTTGGACTTATTATCGTACTATTAAGATATTATTCTCATACTATTATTAGTGTGACAGAAGATAGACTAAATATCATTCACCTTGTGAAATCATCGTTTTCAATTTATTAATTATAATTTTATTTAATAAGATATAATATTTGTTTCATTAATCGAGTTATTCGAAGTAGTGATTGAGTCTAGTCCTGGGCATTTGGGTATACAGTTCGGTTCCGGTTCTTTCAGGTCTTATATTTTTATACCTATTTTGGTACCTATATAATTTCGGTTCGGTTCCGGGTCGGTTCGGTTCCTCAAACGTAATATCCATTGCAATATCATAAATACTTCGGTTCGGGACCGATTCCAAATCTGTTCGGTTCCGATTCTGGTTATTTACAAAAATTACCCGAAATATTAATATTTTACTCGAAAACGAAAAAAACCGAAATAGCTTCTGTTAAAAAAAATAATACAGATGAAAATGATTACAACCTTACATCAATCATTAACTGTTATATCGGGTACCTGAACAGGTATCGGGTAAAAACCGAAACCGACCTGATATCCATAGGTATTATACTACTAGACCCAATGGTTACTTTAAGGAAGACCCGAACCAGACCCGAAACCAAAATTTCAGTTTGGTTCTGACCCGGATATTCGAATCCCGGTCTTATGCCCAGAGCTAATTGAGTCATTGAATAAAGAATATTTGTATTATTAAAATTGATATTCGTTAGATCTGTATCTCTTATAGTCTTATACTAGTAACACAAAATAGTTGTATAATACTTATATGATTAGCTACGTGTATTACAATCCATTAATAAACCATTGTGTCTTTCTCTCATACAAATTTTGGTATACACCAAACATTTAACTTACTCTAACCTACATTTCATTATAATATTCTTACAATCGAGTTATTCGATTACAACCAAACATTTATGAATATATTCTCTCGTACCAAGCCACATGTAAAAGAGAACTCTTCACTAATTTGATTTTGGGGAGAAATCATTTCAATTGATAAATGCCATTATTTAATTTCCATAAATGTAGTAACATGTATTTTATGCTTTAATTTCAATTTTGGGAAGAAATCATTTCAAATGTACTATCTAATTTCCACCATTGTATGTGGTCAAAAAGAATGAGAGAGATATGCATTACTGTAATGATAGATCAATATATAATGATAGATATGTTTTGAGTTTGTTAAGTCCCAAACGTCTGAAGTTTAAGTAGTCACGTCGGAAGTTTCGAACTCGCCGCCGCTTCTGTTTTGAAATGAGTCATATCATGGAAACGTTCCATGCCGTTACAGTCATGATGATGTTGATGGTAGTCACTGTAGAAGGCTATCCCAAACAAGATTTGGTAGTGTTGCTTCCTGGGCAACCAAAAGTTGGATTCCGACAATATGCAGGATATGTCGATGTGGACTTAAGCATGGTCGGAGTCTCTATTACTACTTCGTCGAGGCTGAAAAAGAACCTGATTCCAAGCCCTTAACCCTTTGGCTCAATTGTGGTATGTACTTTAAGATGTGTGAATTATAATTTATTTTATATTTTCATTTATGAAATCTATCCCAAGTCCTTTTAGATTTGTGTTAATTCAACACACTTTTTTAATGGAGAAGAAAGACTAATTTGATGTTGCCTTCTTATTGATATTCTCCTCCCTTAATCCTTTCTCCCTTAACAATTCCTTCCAGGGACAGCGAATCGAGTGTCTTCTCTTTTATATTAGAATCCATAACTCTAATATAAACTTGAACTTTATAATTAAATCGAAAAACATACCGGTTAAACATATCGGAAATATTCTTACATGAATTACGCCCACTTAGTTGTAAAATGTGTTAATCAAATTTTAATATTTTGATTTTTAGGTCCGGGATGTTCATCGGTCGGTGGAGAAGAAAAGGAAAAAGAAAGAAAGTAGAAGGGCATGTGCAACGGTGATAAGGGAACAGTAGAGAAAGACACACGTATCGACCCAACACTTGTCATCTTCACACTCCCTTATATATACAACCACCTTCTCTTCACTTTTCTTCTAAGCTCTTCTTTTAACCCTAGTTTTCTCTAAACATTCTTTAATTTTAAACTAGAGCTTTCAATGAGTTGGGACAAAGGTTTGTTTTTTTGACAAATTTATGCAAAGAGGACCAAAACTCTTAAGTTCTAAAGTCATTTCTCTTATATATGTAGCCTCAAACCTGCTATTTGTGGAGTCACCGGCCGGAGTAGGATGGTCTTACTCCAACACAAGCTCCGATTACAATACAGGGGATGAAACAACCGGTAAGATTTTAAATTTTCATTTAACTTTATGATTTCTATTTATGAAATCTATATTCTTTCTAGATTTGTATTAATTCAACAAATCAAACACTTTCTTTAACCAAGAAGAAACACTAAGCTTGATCCATTGTTTGATAAAAATTGTGGATCAAATCTTCCTTATAATCTGGTTCTCCTTTAGCCTTTATTTTTTGATAATTCTTTCAATGGATAAATAATTTACACTCTTCATTTCTCGTTTGTTTTTTTGTTAGAAACGTAACTGTTTGTCTTTCTTTTTAGAGACAAAAGACGTGTATCATGATGACAAAACTGATTTGCTTTTATAATTGCAAATCCAGTCACAAAACTCTTAACCGTCATTCTCTTTACACACAATTATATATATAAATATATATATATACATATATGTTATATATATATATATATTTAATTGTTACCATATATATATATATATAAATATATACTTTATATAGAGAATAATAATATAATATAATTTGGCAAGGGAGAAAGGTTATTAATACACCAAATTCTAATACGTTAATCGAAACCGATCCATCACGGTATCATCATTTATATTAGAATCTATAAACTTAATATGAACTTGATATTTATAACTAAACCGATAAACACATCGACCATACATAATAGAAAATATTCTTACACTTATGAGATACTTCCAACCCAAGCAACAAGTAAAATGGAACTCTTCACTAATGTGAATGAGGTTTGTTGGGAAATCTCTGGCCACTCACAAAACTACTGAACAAATGAAGAGCTCGAGAAGGCTGCGAATATGGCACCATTTGAGCCGCTCCTTTCACCGTCGCAAAGGTCAGTAGGTTTCCATACTCTGTGACCCAGCCACCAATCTAGCCACAATGACAAAATCCACACAAGTTTCCAAATAGTTTGAGAAATTTGTTGAGTCGATCGAGAAGCAAACTTAGCATTATCTAGTGGTGAAGATAACTACCTGTTCTTTGTGGAACCATGCATTATATGGAACTGTGATACTGAAGTTGAGCTCATGAGCAAGTTCTCGGACAAGTGTTCTTGAGTTCATAAGTGGAATCACAGAATCTTGATCTCCACTGCAATTTAAACAAGTATAGTGATTTAGTTGCGTACTACTTGTAAATGAGACAAAAGGGATTTTTCATATATTTCTTACCTGAAGATTCAGACAGGAATTTTGTTCTGTAATATTCTCTTAAGGATGGGAAGCATGTTGGTGTTTATGTCAATGTAATTATATTTCAACACGTTGTGACATAAGCAAAGTCAAATGCCAATAGCAATAAGTATCTCCCATCAAATCTGGTTATATAGAATTTCTCTATAAACTTAAAGAAGTAATTAAATAATTTTACTTGCTGCACATTGTCCACTTATAAGGTAGACGAGTGCGGTTGGTATGAAGAGCAATTTGTACATCTGGGAGATTAAAGTAAATATCTCTTTCATATGTTATGCATACGTCCACTCCCATGCTAATCATAGTAGCATGAAACCATCAACCAAAAAGTTAATCAAGGAAAGGTTTGGTTGGTGGTAAAAGCCACGAAAATTGGCAAGAAAAAATGAAAAGTAAAAAGCCACGACTAGCCACAATTATGTATAGCAACATAGTTTTTCTGTAGCTTGGCTAGTCATGACGTTTTTTCTTTTTTCCGTAGCTATATATAATTCTCTTACTAGTGTAATGAAAGGTGAAAACAGAAATTAACCATTTTCTTGAGCCTTTGTTCATGTTGAAAGATAGTTAGATTGCATAAGTCGAGAAGAACATCATAGTTGTTGACATGCCTATTGACAAGATTGGCTTCAAGGATAGCATTGCTACATGCATTGTTCATCTTTTGGGGACTAGAAAAGTTACATTGGCTCATGATTATGAGTTTTAATTCATCGGAGATCATTCCACGAGACCAGAAGAACTCGTAGGGATGAAGTGTCTTTTTCAGCTAGCAGAAGTGGATTTCCAATCTGATCTGAAAGTAAATACACACGAAGAAGGTTCTTTTGATCATATTGGAAATCCACTTCTGCTAGCTGAAAAAGACACTTCAGCTTCATACGAGTTCTTATGGTCTCATGGAATGATCTCTGATGAATTAAGACTCACAATCATGAGCCAATGTAACTTTTCTAGTCCCCAAAAGATGAACAATGCATGTAGCAATGCTATCCTTGAAGCCAATCTTGTCACTAGGCATGTCAACGACTATGATGTTCTTCTCAACTTATGCAATCTAACAATCTTCCAACAAGAACAAAGACTCAAGAAAATGGTTAATCTCTGTTTTCACCTTTCATTATACTAGTAAAAGAATTACATATAGCTACGGAAAAAAGAAAAAAAGTCATGACTAGCCAAGGTACAAAAAAAAACTATGTTGCTATACATAATTGTGGCTAGTCGTGGCTTTTTATTTTTCCTTTTTTCTTGGCTATTTTCGCGGTTTTTACCACCAACCAAACTTTCCTTGATTAAATTTTTGGTTAATGGTTTCAGGCTACTATGATGAGCATGGGAGTGGAGGTATGCATGAAATACGAAAGAGATATTTACTTTAATCTTCCAGATGTACAAATTGCTCTTCATACCAACCGCACTCGTCTACCTTATAAGTGGACAATGTGCAGCAAGTAAAATTATTTAATTGCCTCTTTTAAGTTTATAGAGAAATTCTATATAACCAGATTTGATGGGACATACTTATTGCTATTGGCGTTGGACTTTGCTTATGTCACAGCGTGTTGAATTATAATTACAATGACATAAACACCAACATGCTTCCGATCCTTAAAAGAATACTACAAAACAAAATTCCTGTCTGGATCTTGAGGTAAGAAATATATAAAAGATCTCTTTTGTCTCATTTACAAGTAGTCCGCAACTAAATCACTATACTTGTTTAAATTGCAGTGGAGATCAAGATGCTGTAATTCCACTTATGAGCTCAAGAACACTTTTCCGTGAACTTGCTCAGGAGCTGAACTTCAGTATCATAGTTCTCTATAATGCATGGTTCCACAAAGAACAGGTAGTTCTCTTCACCACTAGATAATGCTAAGTTTGCTTCTCGATCGACTCAGCAAATTTCTCAAACTATTTGGAAACTTGTGTGGATGTTGTCGTTGTGGCTAGGTTGGTGGCTGGGTCACAGAGTATGGAAACCTACTGACCTTTGCGACGGTGAAAGGAGCGGCCCATATGGTGCCATATTCGCAGCCTTCTCGAGCCCTTCATTTGTTCAGTAGTTGTGAGTGGCCAGAGATTGCCCAACAAACCTCATTCACATTAGTGAAGAGTTCCATTTTACTTGTTGCTTGGGTTGGAAGTATTTCATAAGTGTTCATGTATGGTTTGAATTTTTGTAGTATTTTTTACTTTTATGCGATAATTAGCGAATAAAATACAATCTCTTATTCACCAAATTAAATACAAAAGTTTGTTGATTTAGCCGATTTTGAAACCAAAATTAGACAACATTTATGTGACATTGACACGGTTAAAACACCATTACTCGAGCCGTTAAGATTTCGTTTTGCCCCAAATTGATTTTATGAAATCACTAAATCTGAAGTACTTTTCGACATTTCCTTCTTCAAATTTTTTTTCTTCATCTCATTTTTTCTGCCACTTATTTTGATTCTTCATCATTCAGAGATAATAGTGATAATGATGCTTAGAATATACAACATCGTCTAAGTGACTGTAATTATGATACACATTAAAACACTGAATCTCAACACTGTAACTAATTGACTGTAGTTATGCTAAAACAAATGAAGTTATCATATGCGAAGCTGTTAAAAGACCTTATAATGAGACGTAGTGAAGTTAAAGAAAGAGAATCCAAAGGTGGTGTGGATTTTTTAAACCGAAGAGACCATTTGTTTGTTCTTGACTTTTTGCAATTCTACTATGATTTTTCAATGCAGTTATTTTGCTAGTTTCCCAAGTTTAAAGTCACATAAACATTGAGTCATTCCTACAAGAAAACAAGGCGGATTCTGACGACGTTTGTTGTAAAAAATGGTCGGGAAATTGCAAATTCCGACCTAAATTGACGGAAAGTAGGTCATCAGTTTGAGATGGTCGGAAAGGAAAGTATCGTCAGTAGTGGTCGGTATTTTCCGACAACCTCTACTGGTCGGAAAAAGCGGTCAGTTTATGTCGGAAAACAGTCGTCATGAGATGTCAGAAGACAGCCGTCTGGAGACGTCGGAAAACAGCCGTCAGGAGACGTCGGAAAAACGCTGTCGGAGAACGTTGGAAGACACCCGTCAGTGCCTGTCGGCAAAGACCCGTCGAAGCCTATCGGAACTGAGTCGTCTGCGGTGATTGAAAATTTCCGACCACTTCCTATGACCGCCGCTAATAATATAAAAATTATTATTCAATATAAATAAAATTTAATTATTTACGTAATAATAATAAATTATAAATTACAAAATATTAAAATTAAATTATTTAAAGAATTTATAAAATAGTATTGTCAAATACATTATACTAATCTAATTAACGTGACGATATGAAACTCATATAATCTTCTCGAAATTTTTCAAATTCTTGCATCTCACACCCAAATTCCCGCAATTTGGCGTTGTTCTCTTTGGTCTGACGCTACATCTCTTCTTGTTTTAATTGCATCTGATTGAAGTGCTCCCCTTCTGACGGCGTTAACGAATTATGTGTGAGACAAGTCGGGACACCATCAGAAGTAACGAGATTGCCAAGTCCGAGAGGTCGACCTTTAGTACGAGTAGTAGACTGCAGAAAGAAAACAAAATTTATAGGAATATTGGTAAGTAATTATAGATTTTTTTCCAAACTAAATCATACCTCAATGACGAGCTGATCGATTTCCTCCCGAGTTTGTTCTGTAGAACTACCTTCGCCTTCTTGACTGCGTTGTGTAAGTAATTCCGTTGTCTTCCGTCTAACCGTCTCAAGAACACCGAGCACCTTTTTGTCCTCTACCTTCTTCGTCTGCTTGTTGGTATGGGTATCTTCCATAAGGACGAATAAATCAGGTTCCTCGCCAAGTTGAGATACCTACAAAAATATATTTAAAATCTGTAAGTAATTAAAACAAATGTCTCGTAATTTTTAAAAGTTACTTACCAGAACACAGGAACGTTCCTCAAAAGTCTGAGCACCGTTGTTATGGGTAGCGACTCATAATCCTCCGCAGTTGCTGTTCCGGTTGAGGGAATTTCTGGTTGCCACTTTCTTGGTGTTCTCGTGCTCCCAATACACGATGAACTGTTGGAAAAGTTTCGGGCTGCAACGCAGATGCTTTTTTTTCCCCACCTTCCATGCTTGTTTCTATTTATGAATATTGTTTTTGTATGAAGTGCGTCACTGGTTATCAAACTCAGCTCTGACCCGAGGAGTCAACTCGACGTCCCAATTAAAATCTTGCTCCAAAAGTAATAATTGAATTACATAATTATAACATAAGTACATGTAATATAGAAATGCATAATTGATCTATTAATTTAGAATAATATTACCGTGAACGATTTGAACCAACTCTCCTGTAATTCCCGCGGAAAATCATTGTATTGGGGATAAGCTTGGGGAAGCTGATGCTGAATCATTTTTAAAATTTACTTCTTAATATCTTTTTCATACCAAAACCTGAAAAATACATTTTAAAAATTAAGGAATATAAATATATAAATAGAATATATAGTTATATATATATATAAATGTTAATTGTAGAGACTAATAATACGTACCAAGAATCTTTGTTAGGATCGAGAACGGTAATGTGTCGACGTCCTTCTACAATGAGTAGTTGCTGGACTGGACTCGGACTCTGTGTCTGGTCCGAGTCAATGACACCATGTAAGTGTCTCTGAAAGTCATTGTAGCTAGACCTGTAAAAGAATTAATTCCAAGGAAAACTATGTTTCTAAATATCAATTTTTTTAGCTAAAGAAAACACATTTTAAAATTTAAAAATCATGTAAGATTTAGTAAATAAATTTATTAGTACAAAGACAAAACATCATGTACTATTTAATATATAACAAAGAAAATCTTGTAATATTTAACAAAGAAAATCAAGTGAGTTTCTACAAAGAAAATTATTGAACACATTAATCAGATTTTAATCCTAAGTCCATCACCATATCCACATCTTCTAAACAAATGCAGAAAATCAACAATCCTATTTAATCAACAATCAACAATCAACAATCTAACAATCAACAACGCACGAAAAATAATCGTGAAACCACAAAATCAACGACGCACGATTAAGCATCAACAACGCACCAATTAAGTTTCCCTAACATTTTAGTCTAATTCGCAAAAATTCACTAATTTGCTAATCAAATTGAAAAAACTAAGAAATTAGCAAATATACTTCAAAAACTTACATGATGGTGGAACACGCGACGACAGTTGGAGAGGAGTCAACCAGAGATGGCGGAAGCGGGCTCGATAACAGAGGCCATTTTGAATCCGCCGGGGAACTCTGCAAATCGTGGAGGAAGACGAAAGAGATGAAGGCAGTGATATAATGCCGGAATCTGTCGGAAGTCGTCGGAAACTGTCAGACCGCGTGGCATGAAATTTCAGGCCATGTTTTGTTTGCCGCCTAGTTTTCCGACCTTAACCTTTCACCGTCGTAAAAAGTGGTTGGTATATGTAGGTTGTCGGTTTTGGTCGGGAAATTCTTGACAGCTACCAACCGTTTTTTGATATTTGTCAAAAAAACCAGATACTAATAAAATCTCAAATATTTACAAAATTGACATTTTCTTCAATTCTTACACCCACCATTAACAACAAAAATGTAGCTATAAATGGATTTTCACCAACCATTTCGAACTAGACGTAGACTTCATGTGAAATCTGCTAGTCAAGACATATATTAGTTTTGCAATTGACCAATTTTTTGGATTGCAAGAGTAAACTTCATTTGAAGTCTGCACACTTTTCTTTGAACACAATAAAATATTTTTTACAGATTTCACTAGAAGTCTGCGTAAATTCGGATTACTTTTGCAATTGACTAGCAGTTTGACTTTTTCTGCATACTTTTCACATGATGCATAATTTATTTGAAGTGTAGTTTTTGTTAAGGAGGTTAGTTTTGATGATTATTTTTGTTAGTATTTGTGACGAGACGTGACTGCTTTAAATCGCCAATTGTGTGATGATTTGAGATGATTATTTTAGTTAGTATCTATGACTGATAAGCGACTTTTGTTAGTATTTGTAGATTTGATTATTTTGGTTAGTGTTTGTGACAAATAAAACGACTATAATTATGAGGATTTGAGAGTTTAAGTTGGTCTTAATAAGCGAAAAATTTAAGACATTGTACTAGTCATGAAATAAGATTGTTATGAGACAATAGTTTTAGTAAGTAATTGTAACATTCTAGTGACAGAATTGTTACCAGCTTTATTTGTCACTATTTTTGTCAAGTTTTAGTTAAGAATTTCCATTAATAACTATTTTATTGCAATCTTTTACAAATAGTCATAAAATTGTAATAGAATTTGTATAGTGATGGAATATGACTTATTGTGACTAAATAATTTTTATTGCAATCTTTTCCTTGTTTATGTATTTTTATTAAAAGAAAATAATTTAACAAAAGGTTATACAGAAAATGGCATTTGTGATTGCAAGTGAGCTTTGATTAGCTAATATAATTACACTTTTCTTTTCTTTTCTAGTTTTTGATGTTTATAAAGAGAAACCGAATGTTTATTATTGATATTGCTTCTTCGAGACATATATATGCTTAGTTACATTATGGAGTCTTCGAAACACAACAACATTTTCCATCAGTACATTGACCAACTAGCAAACCATTTTTAAATTTCTCAAAACAAAACTTTTTACAATCTTCGCTGTCCGGTTTGCCTTTGCATGGATCTGGTGTAAAACATTGAGTATATTGTTGCTCGATTCCAAAACCTAATTTTCGTTAATAAAGAATTTGTTATTTACCTCCTTCACAAAAAGAAAATAATAAATCATAGGATAAAAAAATGTTCAAGTTTAATTATAAACTATTACCTGGGCGATTACTGAAGCAATGAGCAGAAGATACAACAAGGAAGAGAACTGTTAGAAAAAATACAATTGACATTTTGGTGCTTGCCATTTTTTTTTTTGTGAGCTTCAATTTGTTTTCTTTTTGATACTTTTGTTTTGCTTTGGATGATTATTGCTTATTTATAAGAGAAAAACATATGTAAAACGTATTTATTACCAAATAAACAAAAAAAGGAAAAAGATCATCAACATTTATGTTCGTAGATTTGTTTTTTAAATAAGAGAAAGAAAATGATTTAAAAGTATCTTTATATTTGAACACTAACGTATAACATTTATGTTTGATTACATAGCAATTAATATAATTTTCTTAATAAAATATAACTGAAATTTGAAATAAATATGACGTTTCTAATCTATATATTAAAATGGAAAACACTTTCATTTTAGGCGTGTTATAAACTATAAGATAAAATTAACATAAAATTCATAACTAACCTTGAAAATAGGATTAAGATGGATTTTATTATAAATTTATATCTATAAATTTAAAATTAATAAAGATTTATTTAAAAGATTCTAAAAAAAGCTAAAATTTAATAAAAAATATATAAGTTACAAGTTCGGTTATTGATTTAATTCTAGATCGGTTTGATTTCAATTTTTTGGTTACATTTATTTCGGACATATTCTAGTGTGTTGTTGGATTCGGTTCATCTAATTTGATATTTTGATTTAAAACTTATTTAAATATTTTTATCCTCGGATAGAGTTTGGTTCATTCACGTTCCTCTTATTTTCTATAAAAATTCAAAACTAAAACACTTAATAAAAAATTTCGATTTGGAGTTGGAGAATTAATGGGATTTGGAGTTTAGTATTAAATAGGCTAACAAATGCAAAGTCAACGAAATGTTTTATATATACAATCACTTTCTTTGAAGAATTATAATATCTTATGATTTTATAACCAAACCTTGGCCTTACATGTTAAAGCCAACGAGACAAAACGATATAATTGTATCATTACAACAATCCATAAGCAAAAACACTTTTCTGACCATTTCATTTGGTAAATATAATGTTATGAGTTTGAATTCAAAATATCATTAAGATTGGAAAGCTACTAGACCAAATCTCCATGAGTTATAATTTTGATTTTGAGTGAATATTATACACATGAACATTACTTTGTTTTTGTACAAAAGTTAAGGATACTAATGATGGACAAAACCACAATTTAATCTAAAGAAAAAAGCTTGAATTTGTGTTTGTAAATCATATACTTAATGGTAATTTCATAATGGTAGCGGTGTATTTAATATGATTACCTGATATCCGTTCGGGTACCCGATATCTGTTCGAGTACCCGATACTCGTTTGTGTACCCGATACAACAACTAATGCTTGATGTAAGGTTGTAATCATTTTCATCTGTATTATTTGTTTTTAACAGAAGGTATTTCGTTTTTTTTTTCGTTTTTGGGTAAAATATTAACATTTCGGGTAATTTTTATAAATAACTGGAATCGGAACCGAACCAATTCAGAACCGATCCCGAACCGAAGTACTTATGATATTGCAATGGGTATTACGTTTGTGGAACCGAACCGACCCGGAACCGAACCGAAACCGAACCGAAACTATATAAGTACCAAAATGGGTATAAAGACCCAAAAGAACCGGAACCGATCGGATCCTACCCTGAACCGAACCGTATACCCGAATGCCCAGGGCTAAGCCAAACAATTAACAACTACTTAACCAATAATATTGGTTCTAATTTGGGAATAAACCAAACTGCTTTAGCTCAAAGCAGAAGTGATGTTTGTAGCACTTTTGATAGTATTTCATTTCATAAACTTAGGCAGTAAAAAAACATTCCGTGTTTGAAAAAGAGACACCCGAGAGAGGAAACATGAAGCCTACATGGAAGAAGGTTCTATGCATTTGCTTTGTTAAAAGTTATATAACTCGAGGCTAATCTTGCTTTGTGCATTATTAAATTATTACATGTTTTGTACATACCTATTAAAAGGCTAAAATATGTACATTTTACATTGTTTTTAATCTTTTTATTTATTTATGATTTCGTGCTTTCATTTCTTTTTGTTCATAAAAGGTGATAATTGATGATTGCGATATATTTTTGTTTGGTCAACTTTACATAGCCTTTTTCTAAACCTCACGAATTGAAAACCTATTACTAGAAGATAGTGAATTTAAAAAATGAAATGCGTAAGATTTATTGTGGATCTACGAGATTTGATTCATAATCTAATCTAAAATGCGTAAGATTGATTGTGTCCAATATAAAATTTTAATATTTTTATATGGCTTCTATAAATGTGATTAAAGTTTTAAAATTCATTTTGTTCCATTTGTATATGACTTGTATAAGTGTATAACTATGATAATGAAGAACTAAGTAAACAAATATGATGATATTATAAAAAATATTATAAATAAAATAAACATGATATTAGAAATATATTAATAAATGGTAAAAGTCTACCCAAAGATTCATCCAAATTATATAAAATTAACTTCAAATCGATGGTTTGTGTATATCCATCATAAATGTCTTTTACCAAAATATTATATACAAATTATATCATAAAATCCAATGTCAACTATTGAGATTTTTTTTTGTTAAAGGGTATTCTATTTAATTGCAAAAATAAAAAAGTTGTGTCTCAAAGCCATATAAGGGCAAGGCCCAAATTACACATGAACTAAACCCCACTTAATCCATTAGATAAAATAAGTAGAAAAGCCGAAGAACCAAATAAAGTATTAAGCTTTGGCATTGCTCCAATGTTTTGTGTCATATGATGCGGGCAAGTGTTTTTATTGGGGAATATACTAAAAAGTACAAACATTAGTGATAAATATATATATGTTGATTTGTGATATATATATATATACAACTTAATGATTTTACTTTACATATCTTCTATATAATAAAAAAGAAAAATAACACTTACACTACGGGATAATTGACTTAGATTGTTGTGCAATTGAATATAAACTATAATTTTAAACTATAGATTGTAGACATTTAACTTAAAAAATAAGTTATTACTTAAACAAATTAAAACCATGAATTATTTACATAAACCAAGGAAAACTAATGGGATCTTATTTGTACTTTGTTTAAATAAATGTAATTATGTGTTGGATCATTAATGTGAGACCCAACCTTGGATCAATGAATTAATTTCGTGGCTCATAAGGCCCAATAAAAAAATTGTCAAGGGAGATAAGTTTTTGAAAAAAAAAGAAAGGAAAGATGCATTTTTTTAACCTAGCACCAAAACCTAGTTTGTTCTCCTACTTAAACCCACCAACTCGGCGCCGCCTAAGCTTCTTCCTCTTATGAAATCTTCAACCTCGAGCCTCATACCAAGTATCCTCATTGCCAAAGTCGATTGATCAACCTAAAGCAGCCCCCAAGTGGTAAGAAACCCAGTACGAACCACTAATTTTCGTAGTTCTGGAAAGATTTTTCTCCCAAGTTTTTGTAGCTTCAAACGGATCGTTGATCGGAGTAGTATTGAGAGAGTTACATCGAGTTTAAGGTAAGACATCAATTCAGTGTCTATAGAATTCTGAGTTCTGTTCTAATTGCTATGTTCGACTTGGCATATTTGGGGTCATTTTGTGACTAGATCTGTGCAAGGAAAGTCAGGTTTTTGTTGGATTCAGATAAACGGAACATTCAGGAACGTAACCGTACCGTCGGACCTTCAAATCTAGGAAAGATCTGATCTCTAATGTCGTTGCTTGGTCAGCAAGAATCATCTGTTTTGTTGACTGATGAACCCTAGTTCTGTCTGGTTGCTTGTGTGTGAAGGTTTCTGCTGTGAAAGTTGTTGAATTTGTTTTTATCTGCGTTTTTGAATATGTCACCGGCCAATCTAGGTGAGCATATGATCTGCGAGACTTTTAGTATTAATTTAATATTAAACTCGTTTATTCTAATAATTAAAAATATTTAATTAGAATGTTTTTAATCATATATTAATATTATATAACTCTTAGATAATATTTTAGGGATTTGGTGAATGTTTAAAAATATGATAGTTGTGTGAATAATTATATGATATATAATAATTAAAATATGTATTTATTGAGCCATCTCGTAAGAGATGATATATTTGATGTTTTGATGAAAAGTAAGTAGATAAAAAAAGAGAGTAAGTGACATGTCTCTTAAAAAGTGGTGACTCGGAGGAATTGGGCTACGGGCCGATAATCCCCGTGGAAAAGAGACAATAGTCTGGATGTCTCTTAAAAAGTGGTGACGTGGAGGAATTGGGCTACGGGCCGACAATCCCCGTGGAAAAGAGACAATGGTGTGGAGTGAGCCGACGAGACCGCTTCAGCCCAAAAACCGCTGACAAGGTAGGGAGGATCGAGTTACGAACCGTGTTCTCCCAACCGAGGGGCTCTGAAGCCATCGTGGAGTATGGTTGAGCCGATGTGTGCGACGTTGGCTGCTACTAGCAAACCAACCTGATTGGTACAACTTGTTGAAATGCACAAGTTGCACATGATTGATTTCTATGTTTAGGATAGACGATGTTTAGTATTAAGTTAGAATTTTAAGCCTCAGTGGGCAGAAGTGAACTCCTCACTGAGTATTTATACTCACCCCCTCATTTTTTTCCTTTTTCCATATCGAATCTAGGATCGTGAGTAGTTGCCGAGTCTCCCTTTTTTATTGAAGTTATTTGTTTCGTAAGACATTTTCTTCGTTATTTTCTTTATTTTAATAATTTTTATTCAAGGATTTTATGTAAGATTTTGGGATCATCTTAATTATTAAATAAAGATTAAATGTTTTGGCACGAAGTGACACATGTCTCAAAGAATCAGGAGACGGGTGTTACAATTAAGACCAAAAGTAACTGCATTCAAAAATAAAGGATTCTTGATTCAAATGATCTTCCATAAGTAACTGATTTTAAATATTGAATTTTGCTTCTTCGATAAATATATATGTTGATTGTACACAGATCCATGCAAAAACTAAAAGCATAAAAACATTCATTATTCAGTGTGAAAAGTTTTGTGTTTCCAAATTAATAGGTGGTTTGGAAACACAAATCTTTTCACCGTGAATGTATATGTTCTTTTGGTTTTTTTATAGATACTGTGAAAAAACATGTTATTATACTCTTGCTTGATTCCAAAACATGTTTTACAATAATAATAAATGTATTTGCAAAGTTAACAATAAGTCATTCCTTGAAGGATTAATGAAGCAATGAATAGAAGATATCACAAGGAGAACTGTAAGAAAATATATAGTTATACATTTTTTGGTGTTTGTGTTTGTTTTATTTCCTATGTTTTTGTTATATTTTGGATGAATATTTATAAAAGCAAAAACATGTGTAAAAGGAATACTTTACCTAATAAACGAAAAAGATCACCTTGTGTCCACCAGTTTCGATGATAAGACACAAAGTTTGATCTTCTCAACTCTTAAAAAGATGTCATGTGAGCTTCTTTAAGTTTGTTTCACAAAACTAATAGGTGATTTGGAAACACAAATCTTTTCACCTTCCTTGAATGTATTTGTTCTTTTGGTTTTTTTATAGATATTGTGAAAAACATGTGATTATACTCTCGTTTTATTCCAAAACATGTTTTCCAATTTCAGTTTTAAGTCATAAAATAGTAAATAAGTTTCTAGAAACTCAAACAGAACTCATTTCCAATATAATAATCAAGTAACACTTAGAGTTTCTTTTTAAAAATCTTAATATTTATAACAGATCATGTCACTTCAGATGGTAATTACCACCATAAATATATAATTGTCCACTTTATGCATGGCTATCATATCTTTAAATTTATAATTACAATTAGTAAAATAAACTCTTTTTTATATATATGCACGTTTTCAATTTCACAAAGAAATAAAAATGCACAATAATATAACAAATACTCTATATAAATACAATATATACATATTTGTTAAACAAATACGAGGCCTAATCCGATATATCACTTAATAAATTAAAAAAATGAAGTTTAGTATACGGGATAATGCTCTCTAGGCCACATGATCAAATGTGATTCCACTAAACCACACTTGAGCACTTATGAGATACTTCCAACCTAAGCAACCAGATTCTCTCGTACCAAAACACATGTAAAAGATAACTTTTTACTAACTTTCAAACTCTTTTCATTGATATTAAAAGTACTCTCTTGGAAGATCGATGAGATCGATCTAATTTGAAGTGATATCAATAACCTAAGAACGACCGAAATCAAATGGTTGTGAAAAAAGATCTAGAAAATTGTCAATATTTAGATTAGGAAGATTATCATTTATCTATAATATACTATTAAGTTGATTCAATCTCTATATAAATGTATGCTTATTGTATCCTAATTCTCATGAGAGTCCATAACAATTCTTCCTAAACACCTTGTGTTCTCTCATCAATTTGTCAAAAGTTAGTGAAAACCTCACACTCTGAAGGAAGCAATGTTAACTAAGTTTGGCTTAAAGATTGGTATATCAATGCTCTCTCTATTGTGGGAGTCACATAATTGCATTTATCAATTGAAATGATTTCTTCCCACAACTGAAATTAAAATAGAAAATATATGTTTGTTCGTTTGTGGGAAGATAAAAAAAAAGTGGTTAAAATATGTGATGAAGAAAGAAAGTTAAAGATAGATTTGATAGATTTCTACTAATGTGGATGGATTTGATAGATTTCCACACTTTTAGCGTTCATTGGAGAACATAATCAATGTGGATTCATATATTCGGTCAATTATTTCATCTTTTTACATACTTTTATATTATTAAAAATGTTTTATAGATTGTGCATCTCTCTCTCTTTTCCTCTCTC
>JAKUCM010007056.1:0-48424 GCA_023374145.1 Lepidium sativum | reverse complement strand
TTATCTCCACAGCTTCCTTTATTGTCTTAGTAAATGGTGATTTAGAGGGTTTCTTTACTACTAGAGGGATACGTCAGGGTTGTGCACTCTCTGCATACTTGTACGTAATCCTCAATAATGCTCTCTCCAAGTTTCTTAATGCTGCTGCTGAAGAATCCAAGTTTGGATACCATCCTCTTGGTCGTGAGGTGAAATGAACTCACTTGAGTTTTTCAGATGACATACTAGTATTTACCGATGGTACACCTTCTTCTCTTCAAGGTTTTCTTGTATTTATGGACTCATTTGGAGTCATGTCAGGCTTACATATTAATCCAACTAAGTCTTTTATTTTCATTGCTGGTCATAATACTAATGTGCTCCATTTAACTTCTCAGGATGTAAGTTTCTCTATTAATGTACTCCCTATTAGGTATTTAGGTTTTTTTTTACTACTAAGGTGATGACACGGTCTGACTATTAGCCTCTTATTAACAAAATCCGATCTTGTATGTTGTCCTTGTCAAGCAAAGCTTTGTTTTTTGCAGGATGGCTATGTCTAATTAAATATGTGGTCTTTATTACAACAAACTTTTGGTGTTCAACATTCCAACTGCCTGGACGTTGCCTTGATACTATTGAAAGGCTGTGTAGAAGTTTCCTCTGATATGGCTTTCGTCAATAGACTGCAAAAAGTTTTTTTGGTCTGATGTGTGTCGTCCTAGAAATGAAGGCGGTTTGGGAATAAGACGTTTGCGGGACACTACAAATGTATTTGCTCTTAGTCTTATTTGGAAGCTTGTTTCGTCCTCAGATTCACTATAGGTTTCTTGGACGAAGCATTAGTTGCTTCAGTATGGATCTTATTGGGATACAAAGATGGGTACTCGTGGCTCATGGATATGGCGTAAACTTCTCAAGCTGCAGCCACTAACCCATCAGTTTGTGAAAGTGCGGATCCAGTCTGGTAATGATACTTTTTTCTGGACATATACTTGGTGTTCGGTTGGGAATTTACTCGAGATTGTTGGTGATGTGGGCACTCGTTATTGAGGAATTCCACGTGACAGTAAGGTTGCTGCTACTTTCTCTGATTGTGGCTTGTTTCACTCGGCTAATAGGTGTCACTTCTCGTATATTTAAGATGCTATTCGTACAGAGCCACCACCTATACCGGCAGCTATTCCGGACATTACATTATGGAGGCGTTCTCCGATCTCTTACAAGATTTGCTTCTCTTCAACTAATACATGGACACAACAACGACCTCCAGGTTCTCATGTTTGAAGTGATAAGTTGGTCTGGTTTCTATAGGCTGCTTATAGGTACTCATGTATTCATTAGCTAGTGATGCACAATCGTTTATCAACAGGAGACATGATGAGCACTTGGAGAGCAACTCAAGGGTGTATTCTTTGTGTTGAACCCAATGAAACAAAGGATCATCTTTTCTTTGCTTATCTTTACTCATTCACAGTGTGGTATGATCTTGCGGGCTCCTTAATAGGATCCTCTATAACGCATGATTTGCAGGATACACTAGACATCATCGTCTTTGCCTCTCGTCTGCGCCTCGACTTGGTTCTTTGCTGCATGCTTCTTCAAACGGTCATCAATAATCTCTAGCGTGAACGTAATGTCCACATCCATGGTCGTCCAGCTCTTGACTCAAGGTCTTTGACACGCTTGATAGACAAATAAAACTGGAACCAAATAATCTCTTTAAGATACTGATTCTCTCATCAATTGAAAAGATTATTACGGAGATGGTTCGAGTTAGATATTCATTAATTTTTTTATTATCAGATTTGTTACAGCTTTTGCTTCCATTTATAAATAACTTTTTTGTTGTTAATAAATTTTAAATTCTAATAAAAAGAAAAAAATAAAGTGAAGAAATTTTGAAAATGTGATCTCTCCTATAGGACTTATTTTTGTATATCACAAAATTTATTTTTAAATCTGTTAAAATAAATAAAATACATAATTGTTCGTGAAAATTATACGGTGCTATTGCATGGGTATAAATTTAGTAAATTTCTAAATTTTGAAAATTTGTGTAGTAAATAGGATGCGTATAGTTTTTGGAGAGAGAGAAAAAAAATGGTATATATTTCTAGCAAAAAAAAATTAGTTGGTCAAATTTTGTGGTTTTTTATTTCATAAATCTAAAACGGTTTTAACATTCCATCAGATCTGTTTAATGTCGTTAGTGAACATGAATTAAATTCTAAATTGTTGAAAGTCGGTGTATTAAATGACAATGATAAAATGTTTATATGTTTTTTCAGGAAACCGAAAAAAATAATATAATTTTTGCAAATGTTAATTAGTTGATGTACAAGCTATTAAATTTATATATACAATGCTTCTTAAGTTTAAACAAAGCAGAGAAAACCAGAGTAACAAACAATCTGATTCCTAACAAACTAACAACTCTAACGCTGCTAGAAGTTTCCATTTACTCTCACCAAGTACATGTGAACTGAACCTTTAAAATAAAAACAAACGAGAAATGGTTTCGTTGCATCGTCGAAGTTCGGTTTGAAAAAAAACGAATCCAAGTAAGATATTAAAATCCGTCTTAAATTTGTTTATCTAATAATTTTTGTTAAAGCGTGTTGACGAAAATACTATAAAATAATTTTGTTGCACGTTTGGTATGCTGTCATTATTTCTTCACTTCTCGTTTATTTTCTTTTGTTGTTCCATTTTAATTAATTTTCATTTTTACATATAGTTGAGATGAACTTTAGTCGGAACCAGAGGGAGGAGGTCATCTCTTTACTTAAATAGGGCGACTGTCGGTGGAACTCCTTCACCATGTATAGGATACGTCGTGTCCTTGCCACTCTGTACGAGGTGTTTTCCAGTCTGGAGTACCCATAGCATCCTCCCTCCCGCTCTCCTGATCCTTCGGGTCGAGGTGATGGTATGTTCTTAAACCTTTAATCGTTCAGCAAAATGTCTGTCTCTTAGATCGTTTTTCCTAGAACATCGCTTTCCTTGGAATATTTATCGAATTATTTTTTTTAGGGAACGACTTTCTTGTGTTGATCACTTTAAGTTCTCCTGTCCGTTGTCCCCCTAGTTTAGCTGATGTCCAAAAAAGGGGGCGTGAGCCCTTACGTCTTGATAGGGCTCAGGAGGATGAATCCGGGGAACCTTCCTCCAAGCGAGAGCGTCGTGAGAACACTCTTCCTCTGCTGAAACCTTCCTCTGCTGAAGAGCCTTATGCTCTTGCCCTTCTCTGTAGCTCGGTCATCCCCTCAAATTTCTCGGCTCTTCCGGTGTCGAATCTTCTCGAGAAAAACACTTTTCGAGATGCTGTGATTGTTTTGGTTAAGGTTTGTACATCATCTTTGTTGATTTTTATTGTATTTCTAATTCTCAGAGTTTTCCTTTTTTGATCAGGTCGTTGGGCTGAAGGGCGCTGGAGAAAGCGCAATGACTTTATGACCGAAAGGTGGAGGATTTGCAGTGTGTCTCAGCGTACCAAGTCAAGGAGGCTCCCGTGGAGATGGCTAGGCGTTCTCGCGAGAACTCGTTCATTGAGAAAGAGGTGAAGAAACTCGAAAAGAGTCGGTCAGTGGCTAGGGCAACATCTCGTGTTGCACGGTTCCCCGAGCTTGGCATTCATGACCTTGGTGTTGTCGAACCTATTGTCGGTCAAACCTGATCTAATCAATGCGCCTCTTGCTTGAGTTCCGACAACACTGTTCCCAGAAGTCCCGTTGCTTAAAACATTTATGACCTTAGTTTCTTTTAATTACTGCTCTTAGGTTTTTGCTTGAACATTTGGCCCGGGAGGCATTTAATCCATTTAAATCTTGTTGATAATTACCTTGCTTACTGGGTTTACTTAGGTTCTTTTTGAGATGCTTGTCGTATGGCTAAGCATGCATAGGCGTATTTGGTTTTATTGAGTTTAAGTAACTCATTTTTCACGGTGATTGCTTAGTAGCTAAGCGCGCGAAAGCGTGTTTCCTATTGATTTGCTATCTTTTATTGAGTTTATGTGACTCATTTTTCAGGGTGCTCGCTGAACAGTTGAATGCGCGCAAGTACCTTGTCTTTAGGTTATTCGTTTTTTCAGGGGGCTTGCTTAGTAGTTGAGCGCGCGTAAGCGTATTTCCTAAAGATTTACTTTCTTTTATTGAGTTTATGTGACTCATTTTTCAGGGCTCTCGCTGAATAGCTGAGCGCGTGCGAGTACCTTGTCTTTAGGTTACTCATTTTAGCCTTTTTATTCGACCTTTTTTTATGAGTTCCTGTATTTGGGTCACTCATGATGCGCCTTTATGGCCTTTTTATTTATTTTCGTAGAAGTCTTTTTTCGACTTTAGTTATTGGGCCATTTATAGATCTTTGACGGTTCTTAGCTAACATGTCATCAATTTTGAAATTTTTGTCGTTTACTTGGCTAGCCTTATTTTTAGCATCTGACGCGACGTTTGATGTCAAATCGTTTCAGTTTTTAATTTTGCTTTTTCTTTTTTTTCGAGACATAAGTCGGTATCGTCCCCTCTATGTTCTTCAACGATCGTTACATTTAGGAGGCTGTTTATCTTACTTTATTTGCGATTCCTCGGTTTTTGAAGGTAATTACTCTCTATTTCTCCCTAGATTCTCTGGAACTTCTGTTTTCCTTTGCTTCGTCTTTGTTTGTTGATTATGGGTTTTGTGAGTGACATCAACAACGATTTTTTTAATCCGGCGATTCTTACCGCTAGTTCAACTACTTCCGAAGACTCTTTTAGTTCACTCGGCTCTCTTTTTTTAGTGGTCAATTTAATGCGTTAAGCACCGCTTTCGGTAACTGTTTCGGTCCAAATCTAAAGGTAAACAAAACGTCTTCTTTGGCTGGATTGCAACAGCGGCACTCTCAAACTGATAATAGAGAAACAGTTGTGGCAGTGAGAGACGAGCTCAATGGCTCGCATTATAAGTCGATCTATACCAACGAGAATCTAGATCGGTTGCAGCGCACGATGGGTATCACCTCGAGGCCCCTAAGAGACGTTCTCTGGAAGGGGCTCCTTCAGTTTTCTTTGAGAAGGCCGCCATTGTTTTCTGATTCCTACAACGCTATTCGAGGTCCTCCTATCATTGCAAATCCCCTTATGTCAACTGTGTCCATCATTTGTTTGGGTTCTCTTGAGAATGTACACTCGAGCCGTTGAGGAGGGTATCAATTTAAGTGTCAATCACCTCCTCGGCTTTTATTCCTGAAAGTCTTATCAGCACTCCTTCTATCTCTCGTCGCGATCAGGGTGGCGCGTCATTACAGGACTTCCTAACAAGGATCCCTTCTCGAAAAATCAATATTTATTCTTCAAGTGGAAACGAGGGATTTTTCCTAGTGGCCTCCTCGGTGGTTGGAAAACGTCTGCTGATTAGGACGCATTGCCTTATTCGGATATGCTATTCCCGAGGCGAAGCGGGTTATTAGGCGTGATGACCACATACGCCCTCAGTTGGACATGATGGCAAGGAAGGCTTCCTATACAAGCACTACCCAAAAGCTCTATGAGGAATTTGAATTTGCTGACTTTTATGTTTAACTTTTTTGCATCTCTGCTCTAGAGAAAGTGTTGGCTAAAACTAAGGCTGAGTTGGCGGTGTCTCGGGAGGAGTTCCTTTGCTAGGAATCTGAATTGGGGGTTGCCATCTCCCAACATGGAGAGGAGCTCCAATAGCTTTCTGACGAGAGGATGACTCTGGTAACAAGGGTTAAGGTGTTGGCAACGGAGATTGCTCGCATGTCGAAAGAGGCTTCTACGAAGGATGCACGTCTTAAACTCCGCTTGAAAGGCATCAAAGCGAAGTCGTGTAAGAGGATAGAGTGCGATCTCCACGATTGCTTCTTCTAAAACACCTCAATAACTTTCGTATATTAAAACACTTTCAGCGCGGCGGTTTCAATTTCGCGGGATAGTGGGCTAAACTTGAAGCACGCGTTGTGGAGGAGAAAGCTCTCGTCGACGAGCTGGAGACCTCTGATCTTGTTATTGAGGATCGTATCTAGATCCTGAATTCCTAAAGATACTACATTCCTTAACCGGAATCATCCGCTTGACAAGCCGGTTAGAGGTAGATGTTAGTTTCGCCAGTGCGTCAGCTGCACTATTCTTGCCGCGAGGTATTCGAGCTAGGTCAAACTGCTCGAAATTGGATGCGAGCTGTTTTACCTAATCGGAGGAAGCTTTCCATGCGCGCATCCTTCGTCTCGTATTCTCTATTGCACTGTTGAACTACTAGCTGCGAGTCACTGTGTGATTTGATTGTCTTTATTCCTAATCTTGACGCAAGTTGTAGCCCTGCTATCAGGGCCTCATACTCCCCCTCGTTGTTTGAAGCTTTGTATCCAAGTTGAAAAAACGACTCCTAGATATCGCCAGCTGGCGATGTTAGGCGATTCCTATTCATGATCCTGTTTTGGATGATGGTCCGACCATGTGCAATTTCCATGTCAGCGCGCTAACGGGAATCACATTGTATAGTTGGGTGAGTTCTACAATGAAGTCACCTAGGACGTGGGACATGATTGCTCTTTTGATTATATGTTCGATGTCGTACTCGCTTAGTTTGATCGTCCATTTGACCAGTCGTCTCAACTAACTGGGGATGTGGAGTATGCCGCGGAGTGGATGTTCTGTTACCACGACTATCCTGTTTCACTGGAAACAGGGTCATAGTTTCCTTGCCGATGTTACTAATGCTAATGCCAATTTTTTTGTAGCAGAGTAGCACGTCTCGGCGCCTATTAGTGTTTTGCTGATATAGCTTCTAGTCACTGCTCTGCTCTCAAACTAGTACACCGCGACTGTTATGGAGGATACTCCTATGTATAGATATAGAATTTCGCCATCAACCGATTTGGCCAGGATTTGAGAGGTAACCAAATAGTTTTTCAGGAGGGTCAACGCTTTATCGCACTGCGCATTCCATTCAAATCTCATATTTTGTTTCAATAGTTAATAAAACAGGAGACACTTATCTGTCGACTTTGATATAAATGGTTTAGTGTCACGACACTCCCTATCAGCCGCTGCACCTCCTTCTGGTTTTGGGGGTTGTGAGTTTATCAGCGTGCAGATTTATCGTGAATTTGCTTTAATGCCCCGCTCAGTCACCATGTAGCCTAGTAATTCACTAGACCACTTCAAAAGAAGACTTGGCCGGATTGAGTTTCATGCTATATTTGCTCAATATCTTAAGACACTGCACTAGCTGCTTTACGTGATGTTCACCGCTATAGGACTTCACCAGCATGTCGTATGCAGATTTACATCATTCTTCCCAATTTGTTAGCAAACATAGTATTTACGAGACCTTGAAAGGTCGCCCCTGCATTTTTCAAACCAAAAAGAACTACCTTGTGACAGTATGACATGTGGTCTCTTATGAACGCGGTCTTCTCCTGATACCCAAGATGCATATGAATTTGGTTGTAACATGCGAGTGCGTCCATAAAGAATAATGTTTGGTAGTCTACTGTTGCTTAAACTAGTCGATCGATGTGCAGGAGTGGGTAGCTATACTTTAGACAATCGTGGTTCAGGTCGGTGAAGTCGACGCATACTCGCCAATTCCGATTTTTCTTCTTGACTACCACGGGCTTTACCAGCCATCTGGATATTTGACTTTGCAGATCAACCACAGTTTTAATAACGAGCTGACTTCATCATTTACTATCTTAGACCGTTCATTCCCCAATTTTCTTCTTTTATGTTGAACACATTTATATGTGGTGTCGACGTTTAACTCACGGGATACTATAGTGGGGTCAATTCTTGGCAGTTTTGAGGTTCACCGAGCGAAAGTATCTACGCTACTCTGAAGAAATTTGATCAACTCTTTCTTAACTTGAAGGTTGAGGTCCTGGATGACATTGACCAATATATCAGAGGATGTTGGGTAGATTTGTACTTGCTCGAGATGTGACAAACAGGGTTTACCCTGTCACGGATTCTTGCATTTTATGGTTGTATGCTTTATCGACGTTTTGAGCTGATTTAGCTGCTACACTTTGTCGGTCATGGCTAGCGCATAGCATTTTCTATAACATCGTTTGTCGGGAAACTTTAAACATTGTTGGTCTGTGAGACCACTTTTTCATGGTGTACAACCATGGCCTTTCGAGGATCGCATTGTATGAGACCATTTTATAGACTACAACGAATGTTTTCATTTGTCTTATTCCGCATGTTTCGACTCACAGCATGATCCTTCCTAGAGACATTGTCGGTTCTCCTGCAAATCATCTTAGCAGGTTTTGCTCATTGTCGAGCGCTGTATTCCTGAGACCTATCTTTAGGAAATCGTCATGAAAAAGAGATCCACCGAGCTTCCTCTATCTATCAGTATGTGCGCCAGTTCGACTCCTGACACGTCCATGTGGATCACTTAAACATTGTCATGTGGGTGATTCAATCTGGTAGCATCTTCGTGCCAAAAAATGATGTCAGCTGGCTGATCCTCCAACCGGAGCCATCCCGGTTGGTTGGCTCTTTTTTGGTGAACTTCACCCTTGATTTCTTCTTTGGAGGGTTATCCTCCTTATCGTGGCGATCTGGCCTTATGGAACTTTGGCCGAAATGACTCCGCCTACTCGAGTCTCCACGCTATTTCCATTCCTTTTTTAGTCCCTCGCACCATTTTCCTTCCTCCTTGAGATATTTCACAGTTATACAGTTCTCCAAGTCGTGATCCATGTGCGCTCTTTGTCTTTGCCGCTTTAAAGCACTCTATGTATTGACAGATTGGTTTGAATTTTCTCGCTTCAGCTTCATTAATGTTTTAGCGGTGACTCGGTGCTCGATGAAGATCGAGTACTGTGCTATAAGCGCTTCAGCGAATTGTTAAAATCCGTCAATCGAACTTGGTTTTAACGCTGAAAACCAATCCAACGGTGCTCCTTGAAGGTTTTATGTGAGTAATCGGAAGAATCCTGCATCTTGCTCTGATGGTCGTAGGTAAGCTATGTCTGCCACCAGTCAGAATGACTTCAACAATTCTACGAGATCAAAATCGATGCGATACTGTGGGAATTTTAACTTTCCTAGTTTTTGAATATTTTCCATTGATACCCGTGGGGTAAATGGCATATTGCGCGTTTGCTCAATGACGCGGTGTAGCTCTGGAGCTAAGGTCGTCGCCTGGTGGATTTGTGTCCTTATTGTGTTATAGTCCTCCTGAGTCTTTCGCATCATTGACAACAAGTGTGTCATGCTCTCTAACTCCTCGCTGTGGTGATGTGAGTAATCTTTTAGTGGAATCGGAAGAGTAATCTTTTAGGGCTCTCAAAGCTCGCTTCCGATTCAGCCTTGTTGAGCATGCTCTGCATCTTTCGACGGTTGATGTTTCCTCCTAGATAGGGTGCGGACCAGCTCCTCGTTGGACCGCTTTATGTCCTCCAACTGATCTTGGTGCTGCTTGCTTTGCTTTTCCATTTGTCCCGCCAAGATCTTGTTTCTTTGTTCACTCTGACGCGTTGGTTCCACCAGTTGTGCCACAAGTGCACGAAGATCTGAATCATTCGAATCAGACGAGGCTAATACTTGCTTTCTTCCTTTTCAAGTTTCCAGAGTCCGTGGAATACTGCTATGTGCTCCCTGAATATGTCAGTTCTCTGCGATCAGATTCGTCGATTTGAACATTTTCGGGTTGTACTAGTGGTAATCCTCTTCTAAATCTAGCCATTGTGTAACAAGATATCTTTTTTGGAATAAAGCTATTCGACCCTAAGGTAGGCGCCCACTTTTTTATGCTGAATATAGTTTTCTATTAGAAAGTGAATATGAAATTACAAAGTGTTTGCAAGAATACAATATTGAGAATTAAGATTTAGCAAATCAGCAATATCACTCTTTTGCCAAAGCTGAGCTTAATTTTTTAGAAAAAGATCATTTTCTACGTTTTGCAGTATGTCCCTTTTATCCGTGCTCTATGATTTTTTTCATTAATGTTGAATGATTTCGTCATTAAGTATTTCTTAATTAGTGCAGTGCAATATGCACTGCCATTCTGTTCTCTAATTTCGCTGATAAACATATATTTTGTAATTAGGAAATAGACTTTTATAGACCGAACTGATTATGTCAGGCCTATGTTGACAAACCTCTTAATTCAGTTTTGAAATACGTGGATAGTTCCTCATCACGCACACACAAATCGACATGCAATTAATCGTGTCTTTTTTTATCACAAACATTATTATTTTCTCTCTGTAAGTTTTAGCAAAAGAGATATATTTCAAATCAAATTTTGGCAGAAGAGATATATTTCAAATCAAATTTTAGCAGAAGAGATATAAAATTCTCATTTATCTTGTAAATAGTTCCAAATTCATGGGTTTAGAAAGAAAATAATTCTTACAAATTTCAATCTATATTCTGTTTAACTCCACTCATATAGTTAGATAGAAAAATATAATAAACGTGGTTTTAGATTATGAAGGAACTGGTTAAGCAAATGTTTTGAACCGCTGATTTTATAAAGAAATATTTAGGACCACTTGTTTTCTTTTTAAGATGATAACTATATCTCAAGAACAACAAATTTGGTTACGAATACGATTTAAGAAATACTCCGGAGTATAATAAAGAGAATCACGCATTTCAAAATCAAGATATAATGCCGGATTTATATCTTAATTTGGATCACCATTTTCATTGGACCAACATCTTTGGGAAATACATTCATAATTTGAATAGATAGGTAATTTAGTTTTTCAACAACCCTTATTTAATAGCCATGTCTAGAAAAATAACCAATATTGCATCTCCAAAATTGTGGATTTTTTTTTGTCAAAAACAAAATTGGTGATTAATCCCATAAAACAAAGATGTCAATAGAAATGGCAACAAAAAGCCAAGTGATGGAAGGAGAGGACCACTTAGTCCATTTTAACATTTGTTCAGCTTGCCTGGTAGTGAAGCCTTCACCATTGTGACCATGGGATGCAAAACGGCAGCTAATGCGTTGACCATTATTGAAGGCATAAAGACAACATTCAGAAACCATCCACGCTTCTCTAGCGTTTTGCTCGGTAATTTATTTTGCATGCAAACACATTAAATCCAGATTAGTGTCCGACATTATTTTATATTCGTGGGATAAGTCTAGTTTGTCCAGATCACTCAAAGAAGAAAATTTCGTATATTTCCAATTTAAAATATGTAATTATGGGACTCTTTTACTTCACAGTATTTAGGATTCCTAGTTAATATTACATATGATACATGTAGGTAATAAATAGTGAGCACGAAGGAGAACCTAAATGGATTCCAACCATAGTAAAAGTGGAAGATCATGTAATTGTTCCAGAAATAGATCCCAACATAGAGAATCGTGATGAGTTTCTAGTAGATTACACATCAAACATGGTTCTTTCCCCAATGGACATGTCTAAACCTTTATGGAAGTTTCATCTATTGCAACTTAAAACATCACATGCGAATTCTGTGGCTGGGGCTAGGTTTCACCATGCTTTAGGCGATGGGATGTCTCTTATGTCTCTTTTACTAGCTTGTACTCGTAAGGTAAGTGATCCCGAGGCATTGCCGAGTTTTGTAGCTCCAAAGAAAAGGAAGGCAAAGAATGTTTGTGCGTCGTTGGTTGATTGGTTATGGTTCATAGTAAGATTGATGTTCCACTCTTGTGTTGAGGTGATCAAGTCTATAGTTTTTGTATGTTGCACAAAAGACACCACAGCGCATCTAATGGGTAAACAAGGATCTACACTCACCACTAATAAGTTTGTCAATCGAATTGTTAGTTTGGATGATGTTAATATGGTAAAAAACGCCATGAGTATGGTACGTTTATTTAGTTTTTTTTACAAAAATTTTCTCATTATTGTTTTGAAAGATGAATTTGTATGATCTATTTTGTTTAATTCATTTTCTGTTAAGACAATAAATGATGTTCTATTCAGTATGGTACAAGCTGGATTTTCCGGATATCTGCATCAAAGATACTCTTTTAAGATAGTATTTCTTACTTTTTGTGTATGTGTGAATAGATCTTGAAGCATCTTCAAAGTCAAGAACTTATCTAGAAAAATTATCTCTTCATGGGGTTGTCGTTTTTAACCTAAGGCCTATTAGAAATATTAAGGTGCTTAATAATTTATACCCCCAACGATCTTCCTTTCTTGTTTATATAAGTACTAAGAAACCTAACATGAAATTATATATGCAAGAATTAGCTAATATGATGGCAAAAGGTTCAAAGTGTAGATGAGGAAACTGAATAGGCTATGTTCTAATTCCTTTGGAGCTAAATACGAAGGATGATGTACTTGATTATGTTCGATATGCCAAAACTATTATGGATCGTAAAAACATTCCCTCGAACCTCTGTATTCATATTGGTTGCTCAAATTAACTTTCAAGGTTTTTGGATTAAAGGTATAATACTAGTACACTCATTCAATTATTATATTCATATAATCATATATAGTTCCAATAATAATATGTTTGTGCATTCGTCGACATATGTAAATGTGTGAACAGACAACCAAAGCTCTTGTAAACAAAAACAGTAGTATTCCTAAACTTGGTTGGTCCAGCCGAAGAAATTAGCTTCTTCCGCCATCAAATATCTTACATTGCTGGATCTGCCTTTGGTAACCCACAGGTACTGTTTTACATTAAAATCATTATCAAAAATTATATGTTTTTTGTTTCTTTGTAATCTTTATGTTGGATTAACGTTATAGTCCTGGTTATCAGTTTCAATTATTGAAGAAAATAATTATCACCTTTTGTGGGGGTAATTAGGCACTCAATATCATTATTCAAAGCTATGTGGACAAAATTATAATCAACATTGGAGTTGATGTTGACGTGATTCCAGATCCTCACCACCTTTGTGATCTCATTGTTGAATCGCTTCGCATGATGAATTCTGCTGCTCCCAAAAAGATAGTTTAAAGGATATATCTCGGATGGAAAATGATATGAAAAACCTACTTTGTGTTACCAATTATACAGTTGAGCATGTAATCACATGTTTTTACATGTCCCTAGACTATTTATGTACGTAAACATAATATTGTGTCGTAATAACACAAGTTGTTATAAATTTCATCATAATAATTCAAATGTTTTGTCGATGTGTGGGTGAAAAATAATAAACTTTCAACTACTTTAGAGCACTTTGTTCATTCATAAATGTTTGAATGACTGTGTTCATTTACTAGGAAAATTCAGTATTGTAGAATTTGGGTAGGATATAATAGTTTTGGAAACTTAAGGAATTTGCAAAAAAAATTGTAAATAACTATGGGAAATTTGTATGAAATATCATTTTTATGGTTGTAATTACTTGAAGTGCAACATTGTTGTCCACAATGGACTATATAAATGTCTATTGTAAACAACATTATATGTTATGTTTATGGTAGACCATATATACATTCATCATAGACACCAAATGTATGTCCACTGGGAAAATACTATATATGTTTGTGATAGACAATATTATTGTCTACTATGGACACTACTCTATATTATATTCTTATACAAAATGTCTTATTTCTTAAAAGAAGAATTTCGTATACGGTTATAAAAATGGTATTTCATCGAATTAAAAAAATAAAGGGGCATATAATTTATCTAAAAAACTATTGTCAATTTTGAAAACCAACATTCTATTGGAGGGTTCCCGTTCTTCCATTGTCACGTTAGAGTTAATCTTTTTCTGGAGAACTTTACTCATTATATAAGATAATCAAACCCTAGAAGATGAAAATTGTTTATAAGATATTGACGGAGAAACAATAACAAATCATTTATGTTGGACTTAATTCTTTGTTGCTATGTTGTCGGAGAATCAATATCATCCTAATCTAAATCTTTTCAATATTCATCCATGAATCACTTTAACTAGTGAAAGACGGAAATACTGTTGGTGGTCTAAAAATCGTTTTGTCTTCTAGAGGTCTGCCTTTATGTGACAGATCAAACCTCGATGCACCTTTTTTGTGCTTGGAGCCAAGCCATAGCTTTTTCTTTGGCCAGTTGCATCAAATCCATGGGATCTTTATCAATTTTTGTGAATGTCTTGTCATTCCTTATTTTTCAGATCTAACACATGATCCAAAGAAAATTAGATTTTTCCACTCCGTTGAGGATTCTCCAAAATATGAATTTCAAATTCTCAAATAGGATGAACAGGGAAACCATCATATCGTAGGGGAATCTGGGATAAAGCCCAAACCTAGGTTGCCGGGGAGAATTCAAAAAGTATTTGGTTGATGGTCTTAGCATCAGCATCACAACGACTACATTATCTCTTAGTCCACATATCTCACTTAATGAGATTACAATTTACCGTAAGATGATCTGATAATGTTTGCCAAGTAAAATATTTTTGTTTCTAAGGATATTTTAGCTTCCAAACATGGGTTTGGAATGCCTGAATATTAAGTCTCCAAGATTTCATATCTATTAAGAAAATATTTTTTTTTATTTAATATCTTAACTTTACCAACTATATATTCCGATTCTGTTTAAATGCCAACCGAATCAATCCTCCTTATTAGATCTTGGAATCAGTAATGCTAGGATAAACCTCACAGCATAAGGGTCAAAAAGTTGTCTCACTAGAACTTTAGAACTTCCCTCCATGTCTTGGTAACTGGGTTAATAAGCTGTCCAATTATTAGATCTAGATTTTATCCCAAATCCATTGGTAATGCCACATTGAAATTGTTTATTTATTTTATATTGTCTTAATCATACCTTTACTCAGCAAAAATCTAGATGAACATATATGTATCCACTCATACAAAGGACAATAAACTTTCTTTGGATCCAAAGAGCCTAAATTTTTGTTGTACCATTTTTTTTAGAAGCCTTGCTAATGACAACTTAGGATGATCTAAAAGTTTCCAAATTTGTTTTGCTAGTAAGACTGTACTAAATTCTTCTATCACCCTGAATCCAATGCTGTGAGCAATCACAGAGAGGAAAAAATAGATATCCTTAGCTAATACACAATAGAATCATACTTTCAATTGTACCATTACAGTAGATAATTATGACTTATTCCTCTCTTTTTGGCAACTATTCCAGGTTTCCAACAAACTTTACCTTCAATCTTTGGTGCTACGTTACCCAAAGTCAATTTGCTGAACTTCAAGAAAGTAATTCTTGGTGGTCTGTAATCTTCAAGCAGAGGTTCAACAGAATCTCTTATATCCATAGTTGCTGCCTGGAAATTATTCAACGTAACAAGGAAAATTACACTTTTCATTGCCAAGTTGACAAGTGCTTCCCATTTCAACAAAGTGGACTTATCTATGGTGTCAATAAAAACTGGATTTGTGTACCACCAAAACAGTTAGCAGTCAAAGAGCCCATTTGAGACAAAATAAACCTCACTCTTCTTCAATAATTTAACTTTGTAGTAGAACTTGACAGTATAATAACAGTCCTCTTCCTAAGATGTTTTCAGTTACCATAATTCAACTTGAATATGTTAATAGTCAGTTAGGCACCTTTCAATCACCTATACGTCAAAACAATGTGCCAAATATTGCAACAATCTCACCTCTGCAATAAATGGCCACATCTTGCCCAGTAGTTTATTAAGCCATTTAACCTGAAACAAGATTAAATATAAAAAATTTGCAGTTTGAAAAAGGCATTGGTTACATTGCTGAGACGCAAGTGTTTAAATTGTACTAGACTTGTTCCAAAATTCGAGACAGACAATATGGACGCAAAAATCAAATATTGTTGAATTCAAGGATCAAAGATCCAGAACTCGATATCTCCAGTCGGTATTGAAGAAAAAAAAAAATCTAAATTACCTGTTCAAATGCAGGAAACGATATCCACTGTGGAAAATTATCACCACAAATTTTCTTCAAATCCTCTCTGCTAAGAGATCCTAGAAGTGTCATATCCACTGCCTGTCAGAAAACAAGTCTATAACAAGTCAATTATACAGTATTGGAAGCCAAGAAACACCTCTACTCAATTCAGAAGTTGCATTCAAAATCTGCTCCATGATACTGAGCAAGTAAGCAAGCCATCTGACCCCTCACACAGATGCACCGTTGAACAGCAAAATGGTGAGAGTGGAAGCCACCAACTCTCTAAGTGAAATCAACAGATGACTCTAACTTGGTACATGAATGTCAATAATTACAAGTAGCAAAAGGATTTTGCCGTGCCAAATTATTTGGGACAACAAAAGCATAAATTCGTTTCCGCCAATTCCATGACCTAAACAACCAATCTAACTAGAAAAATCACACATTCAATTATCTCCAGTGATTCAATTTTCTGACCATATCACAGATTTCAATCAATTGAAGGATAAGAAGACTGATTTCAGAATTCCAAACAAGGAATTCAATCGAACCTTGGCGACTCGCTTAGAAGATCGGCGCGTCATCATACGACTCCAGCCAGCCATAAGAGCTACACCAAAGATAATCCCAAACAGAATTCCAGATATCAATCCCATTTTCCTGAAACAAAACAAAAAAAATTACCAGAATAAGCTCAGACAACCGATCAGGAAGAGGAAAAAATTCTAGAAATGGAGCCAGATGTGCAATCGGAACCTTTTGCGCCACTAAAAAAATCGAAGGGCTTCATAGGAGCTTTCACCTTGGTACTTTTACCTTCCGTTACTTATTGTCGCTTATTTTTAGTATGATGAAATCTTCAATCTCGGCTATATGTGGTTTTTGCTTGACCTATATCTATGGTGGATTGTCTTTCTAATCTCGTTGTCCCGTGCTGTTAGTGTTGAGTATTAGGTATCTTACTTTCAAAATGGGTAGATCTACTGTATTACTTTTGTCTAGGTATGAGGGCAACGGATTCTTGTGTTTTGTATGTTCTTTTCTGGCTTTCTTTTCGTCTTAGTGGCTTGCTCGGTTCGTTTATTGTTCTGGTTGAGTATTGAGATTACTCCGATGTTGATCATTAGTGGTTTTTCTTCGTGTTTCTCCTTTTCCGCGTAGAGGTCTATGTTTGCTCTCTCTCTCTCTCTCTCTCTATATATATATATATATATATATATATATATATATATATATACTTTCAAGACCTGATCAAGGTCTGGTATTTTCAAGGTTTCTACTCAGGCATAATCCCCGGTCGTTATGTTCGACTTCGCCGTTTCCAGAAATTTTATGGGTTTCCTTATGTTCTCCAGCTCGTTTCCTAATGTTCTCCAAACTAAAGAAAACTAGTTTTGGATGGAAGTGAAGAACGCCACATGGGTTGATCGTGAGATCCATGATAAGTCCGACCTGATCTATCACGAATCCTCAATGAAATAGATCTCAGCACTCTCTCTCGAATCCTCAAAGAGATGAAGTCGGCTAACTCAAGTCACAAACTTGAAAAGAAACAAACTTTTTAATTAAAAAAGAAATCTGAAAAATACAAAGAAAGGCTTGATTTTATATAAGCTCGAGTCTACAACGATAAGGGAAAGAAATATCAAGGATTAAGTGTCCAACGGACAAGTGATGGGGGTCGTCGATCTTGGAGCTGTTGGAAAAGAAATGGTGGGTGGCCGGATATGAAAAATCTTCAAAAGGGGTGGATTCGCCTAATCTTGTGCATGCTGGAGCATGGGAAAACTTCATTGTGTGATTTTAATTGGCTTAGGGAGCTCCTAGTAGCCACACATAAGTCTGCAAGTTGGATCATGAACTTTCCTTAAACAGAACCAAATTAGACCTTCTTCTTGATGGGCGGGCATGTGGATGATTTGAGGGTGGATTGATATGTTCTTCATATTTTTGGCCTAAGAATAATCTCCAAGTGATCTGGAGTAAAGGCCACTCCTGAGCTGGACTATGTTTCTCGAAAGTTCATGTTGTCGTGAATAAGGCCTTAGCATAGAAGGTCCAACTTCTAAAATCCATAACTATCGACTCACTTTGATCCTTTGACAAATCTGAATCCTCTTGTACATAAGCAACCTCTCCCATCTCACATGTTGGTGTATGCCTCTTTGGTTAAAATGATCTGCTTTGATTAGCACGGCGAGCTTCTTAGTAAGCTCGCCAATCTCCTGAGACTCCAGACTATTAACCTTCTTACCTCGATCATACTGTGGACAATGACTCCCAAAACTTGCAGCTAAATTCTTGATGTGGCTAAAACCCTCCTTCTTCGTTTTTGTCTTCAAGTCACCATTGCTAGCTTCATTCAGAGAGTTCTTGTAGTCCCATTCGATACCCCCATAGAAGATGTTCATGAGTTGATCGTCGGTATACATGTGATGTGAACAATCTCTCTGATATTCCCTAAATCTCTCCCAAGCTTCACTAAAAGACTCATCAGATTGCTGAAAGGCACTGATCTTGTTCTTCGACACATCAGTCTTGGACTTAGTGTAAAAATGATCCAGAAAGGCAGCTCTTATCGCTTCCCAATTAGTAAGTGATCCTGCTTTGTTAGAAAGTGAGTGGTAAAACATCTTACACTTTACATAGTTTGCAGGGACTCCATTTGAGCTCGTCGTGCTTCTCATGTCTTCATATTTCTCAATAGGATACATCGCATTCTCTCCTAACAACCCATTGAAGACAAAGTACTCAACCAATCTAATCATTTGAGGCTTGATCTCGTAATCTTGCCTCTAAATCGGCGAAGGGCAAATAAAAGACCTATTTTCATAGAACCGGTGAACTGTATCGAGATCCCCAATAGCTCGACATTGCGGTTGTTCTTGGAGACGCCTCAACTCAGCTACATGTTCTTGCAATCACTCGATAGTGACTTTGTCCTCTCAAAAAATGATAAAAAGCATAAATGAATTGCAAATAATGAACAAAAGGGTTCAAAATTCTTTTCAAAGAGTAAATGATGAAATCTTCTAACAAAGCTTACAAGGAATAGCTAAAGTCTGCATTGAAAAATTATGAAAGTGGAAAACCTAAAAATAATGGAAAACCTAATTAAATAGGTTAAAAATGAGTATGATGATACAACGAGTTTTAACCATATATCCTACTGCAAGTGCACAACAAACGTAATAGTATTTAGGGGTCAAATTCCTTAGAGAACCAGATCACACTTTCGACTTCTATCGAATCGCAAGCTATATCAATCAAAATCAAAGAAGTAAATACTAACAACTTAAACGCGAATGTAATAAAAAAAACTAAATCACTCCAATATCGGGTTTTCATTCAGTAGTTAAAACTCTTGTCTGGTAAACTATTCAGGAACTAATCTGATCATATTCTCGGCTTGAACATAAATAAAGATAAACCAACTCTCGTTGAATCTACCCCTTTACTAATAATCTTAAGGTCCTAACTCTCGTTTGTTTCAGATTACAAGTAGGCTTTATCGCTTAGGTT
Source organism: Lepidium sativum (assembly GCA_023374145.1). NCBI lineage: Eukaryota > Viridiplantae > Streptophyta > Magnoliopsida > Brassicales > Brassicaceae > Lepidium > Lepidium sativum. The sequence goes on along the minus strand of JAKUCM010007056.1, from coordinate 29,091 downwards.
CAATTACTCACAATCCAACCTAGCATCACCTCTTGTTGGTAGTGAAGGAATTGCTCTTCTAATCTTGTTCTAGTTCTTAACAAACTTCTGGAAAGTTAACAACCTAAAATCTTCGACTAGCTGATCAAGCTAATCTATGCATTAAACTCAAGTATTAGAAGGAGAATCATGTATTCATCAATCCTATTTGTTCCCTAACAGTGAATTCTAAAACCCTAGAATCCCTAAATCCGATCTAAGATCTACTCAGACATAGAACAATGAATCAAGCAAATCATGATGAACTAAAACTGAAATTGCATTAATAAATAGAAATAGAATTCAGAAGTTCTTAAGTGTGAAGAGATCTTCTTCCTAGCTTACAAACTCTCAAAGTTCTGTAAAATCGTTATTCAAAAGCTCAAAGACGCCTTTCAAAAAATAAAATAGGAAAAAAGTATTTATAGGTTTCAAAACAAGAGCTCAAAATTCGTGAAATTAGGTTTCTTCGAAAGGCATCGATCGATCGATCCTTGTGTTGATTGATCGATCTTTGGATATTGATTTGATCTCTCAGAAGCCAAGTCGTTCTTCAGATCGTGCACATATTCCTTGTTAAAGCACTGATCGATTGATCCTTGTGTTGATCGATCGATCCTTCCTCTCGTGGAGAATACCAGAAAATACTTCAAACTTCTCCAAAGTCCACCTTCAAGCATGATTCCAACTCTGAACTTTTTTTGGCCTGAAATCTCAATAAAACACAGACGAATTCCCCATATATAACCGTAATAATGAGCTCAAAACCGACAAAATATGAGGAACATTATATAGTACAAAATAAAAAAATCTGGTTTTCTCGCTAAGATCCATGGATCGGTCGGTCTAGGTGCAGATTGATCAATCCATTATAAAATGGTTGATCCCGCAATCAACTGGTCGTTCTTTAGATTGGCGCATATCTCTTAACAACTGTTGGAACAATCGATCAAGATGGGGATCGATCGATCTTTGGTTCCGAACGGCTTCAAGAAATAGTCGGTTGTTCCTCATATCAGGCACATCTTTTAATGGTAACAGGATCAATCGATCTTGATAGTGATCGACCGATTTCCATGCTAAGAACGCCAAAAATACTATTTTATGTTCTAATCTATGTTTTGAGTGCTTGTATGCAATGCAATTTAACCTGATTTGTACCTGAAAAAACTCTAAAAAACTAAGAAAGACTCGAAAAACCAATGAAAATGTGAGTAACTGATAAAAATGGAGTACATAAAAAAATCGGACCCTCTCCAATTCACGTAGGTGGCAGACAGATTAGATGTAATCCCTTCTTGAGACTTGTGAGGAAAGTTAAACTGTTTGGGGGCAATGATACGTGTTTTTAGCGGGTTAAGTTTCCACACATCTATCATGTAAAGAACATGTGTTTCAATGTTTTCTTCTTCATCACATCATTTGCATTTTCAAGTCTGCACTATATTCCTTCGAAGTAAGGTATCTCCAACACGAAGTGCATTGTTGGCTATTTTCCATAGAAACAGTGTTATCTTTGGAGATAGAAATGCTGACCAAATTGATTTGTACCATTTAAAGGTGGAGGTAGCACTCAGTGTAGTGTCCATTTTACTTGAGTTGTTTGTTGGTAAGAGTGATACCCGGATTTAACTTTATAGACAACATCCCGAGTAGGTAACCAAACATGTTTGTCATCATCTCCATGGGAACTGGTTTTAATTAGTACACTACAAGAAAAAAATTGTATTGATACGTAATATTTCGTCATAATAATACATATTTCTTCACAATATAAAGATTTTGTTACGAAGTTGTGATGATTTGTAAATGATTACAATAAAGTGTCACAAATGCATATACGATCATATATCTCCGAATCCGGTACACCCTAAAGAGGTGTTTTCTATAAAGTATATAAAGGAAGGATACTTATGTAAACACATTAAGATCAATACAGACAATTGAGGTATTTAAAACAGTTAAAGATAATGTTTTTTAGTTATGTAATTTACTTTTACGTAGTATTTGTAATATAAACACTATTTTATGTTGGGCGAATAGTTTTCTCTGCGACTGATTTTTGTATTATAAACCGCTATAGTATACCAAACCAAGATTTTTTTTTTGCCCGCCATAATAAAACTAATCTGCCTAAGTCATTTACCATTTTAGAACAAACTAATCTTAGGGTTCTTTATCTTAGTCTTATTCTCCTCTCAGTCGAACTCATCCCAGTCTGTCTCTCATGCTCTTTAACGATTTATCATCAGTCTTGATATCTCGATCTCTTAGTCTATATCTGTATCTCTCGTCCCAGTCGCTTTCTATATCCATCACTCAGTTTCGATTAGTCATTCAAATCTAAGTCTGAATCTTCTATCTCAGTATTGATCTAAATGTTTAGTCTTTTCCTTTTCAATATTTAGTTTCGATCTGAGTCTTCTTCGTTGATCTCTGTCTGGACCGATATCTATTTTCCTCAATCTAATACTCCGATATTGTTTTGATTTGTTTTAACATCAGTATCTATTTTCTTCTTCGATATCTTTTACAAGAATAACTCGAGCTGAAACATCATAAAAAGTTCTCCAATTTCTAATATTTTGGTTTCAATTTTAGGGTTTTGATTTTGATTGTAATGTTGTGATTTTTCTCTTATACAGGAATAGCTCGGTGAAATTTCAACACAAGATATTCAGTTTTAACTTTTGGAATTAGATTGTAGGATTATGATAAATGTTGGAGCTTTAATTAATTAGTAATTGTCTGTTCTTGATTTTTCTTTTGTGTGTGACATCGGTACTGGAATGTATATTTACATATTTATATTATGTATAGATATAAATTTTAATATAACACCATATAATTAGTTATAAGTAGTATATTTGAAATAGTTACGTATGGTAAAAGATGGATTTACAAAAATTGATTATATTTTGGGTTGTATATACATACTTCCTTAACATGTTTTCTGATTCCAACTGTGGAAAGAATTTATGGAATATTCGTAGTAGATTGTAAAAATATTACATGACTAACATTTCTTAATTGTTGAATTGTTAAGAAATCAGTTTAGTTTTTAATACCATGGCTTGTAAAAATTATCAAAATAAATATTATTGTCCAAAAAATATACTCTTTTATTATATAAGTAGATGAATATCAAATTAAGTGGGTGTATTGAAACTATAATTTTAAGAGATCTGATAGAATTTAGATTTTTATAGATTTGGGAAGATTCAGTTGTGTTTTTAAGATACTTGGAGTGATATAAATTGAGTTTTTAAGATACTTGGAGTGATATAAGTTGATTTTTTATTTATTTTTAGAAAATTATATACTGATTTGAGGAGATTTAATTTAAATCATATTGTCATTTTTGGAGATTTTATTATAAATCATATCTGCAAAGAAACGTTTATATTAGGTCCTTAACGTTTAATCATAAACGTAGCCAATAGATCATTTCTATATTTATATTCATCCTTCTTGTTTCACTGAGTCTCTAATGGAGTTTTTTTCCAAGTGATAAGATAAACTAGAATACAAACAATAATTAAAAGAGTTTCGACATAGATTGTCCTTGGGACCTTTGAATCTGAATCTATTCAGTTGAATAGAGTATATTGACGAATTTGGTGTAGTCTAGGGGGCATTTTGTGAACAGAACAATTTTGCAAGAGCAAAATTTCTGATTGATGAATAGAAAAATTGTGAATGCTCAAGTCTCACTTTCTGCTCTACTCTCAAAATCAGTAAAAACTATTCTTATATATATATTATATAGAATTGATTACGTTCTGCAATCACTTTTGACATAACGCCATATGAAAAGGCCCAGATTTTGTTTGTGTTATAATGGAGATTACAGAGTTGTGAATAGCTTAAGCAAGCTGATGATCTGAATTCTGCTGGGGATACCAATCTGAGGAGGGCTAAGAATAAGTTTAACACAAATGAAGTCTGATCCTAATCATGGTAGATATGAATCTATTATGCTAAATGAGGATGTTTCAGCTATTCAGCAAATTAGCTATATATTTTTAACTGATACTTTTGAAAGCTTGACAAATTTCTTATTGTGTTTAAAAGACTATGTATCCAGATTTATCTTTCTCTAGTTTCAGTTTAATCCAACAAGGAAACTTGTTTTCCTATCAAAATATGGTCGACACATTTCCTGAGCTTTTCTTTTTCGAAATCACAGCTTAGATGATGGGATTTTGAATTATGTTTTTCCAACTAAAAATCTCCTCAAAATCACCAAAAATCAGGTGAACTAGTTTTCTTAGAAAAAATTATTAATCATTTGAATAATAAGATGTTTCAGAAAATTGTGAATTATTTTAGGTGATTTTTTATAAATTCTAAGTTCAGTGACAGGGAATTTGGGAAATGATTTAAAAATCATGATTTGAATAACAAGTGATATTAAGGAAAAGCTAAAATCACTTAAAGTTATAGTTTGAACACCCCCTAAATGTTATATACTTCAAATAAAGTTGCTCTTATTATATATTTGATACCAAATTTAGTCTTAATATTCTAAATACATATATAATTAATATAAGTTCAAAAAAGAGAATCAAATAGTAAAGATAATGCCAAGAAAAAACTGGTTCAGTTAACTTTTTATTTGAAGAACTTAGGTTATGAATCGGACTTGTTGTCAATCCAATGATTACTTGTTGACAGAAAAATAGTAAAATAATAAAAAATAAAAATCATAAATTTATTTATCAACGTTACATAAAGGTGTATAAACGAAAATTTTACATAAGTTAAATGTAAACTAGAGTTACAAATTCGGTTATTCTCCAAGCACGGAACATGTGTCTATCTTCTCTAAATATATAATATTGACTCAAACAAAGGCAAAGATCCAGCAAACAAGAACTTCCATCATCAAATAACTTCCTAGCCAATGCTCGAAGAAAAAAGGTGCTAAGTCTTTCACATATACAAATCATAAAAAATTCCTCACCTTTGGATGATTTGATGAGCACCAGAACAACACTTTGCATACACTTTTTCTCCTTGGCACATCTTGTTATATCACCATATTAGTGATATAACCATAAAAATAATCCAAAATATTTTCTTAATCTTATTGTTTACCAACCAGTATATTCTTGTAAAAACAAATAAAAATCCACTAACCCGCAAAAATAGTTCTAGTTTGAAGGATAATAACTCAATAGGAACTAACCTCTCAATGCCCTGTATGCACAATAATATCACCGTCGTCATTATCAAAATTTAAAATTATTAAAATTAATATATCAAATCGAATCTCTCATGAAAAAGAGGCAAAATTTACTCTTAAAATTTTTAAAATCTAATACATATGACTATAAAATAATTGAAACTTCAAATAAGGGTTATATAGTAGTAAAAATGACGAAATTGAGGATTATTTTTACAGGAAACCCTAGTATATAGTATTTCAAATATTAAAGTTTTCAAAGATATATAAACTAGCTTATAAAATAAAACTAAAGAAAATAGTAATTATAAAGTAAGAATCCTCGTGGTTTAAAGGGTTGTTGGTAAGTCTTCCTACCGCAATGACCCCTCAGACTTGAATGATATGGTTGTGTCATCGTCGACCAAGAAGGTTAGACGTCCACTGTTCCAGCAAGAGGATAAAGTCGATAGTCAGGCCAATTTGGACGAGCCAGACGAACCTGCAAAAGCTACTGCTTTAGTGGGCGATGGTTCTTTGGTCTCTATGTCAGAGAAGGAGCTACAGAATGATGATCTGTTAGATGAGGAAAAAAAGACACTTTGTCAAGATACAGTTCATGTTTTGACAGAGGATGCCTTGTTCATATGAGCACGAAGCCGCCCTTACCACGTCCGTCAATGCCTCTTCGTGGTGTTAATTGTCGTAAGATGATGACTTTTGCTGCTATGTCCCCACAGCATAAAAAGGCAATAAGGTGAAGCATGGGGAGAAGAAAGAGCTTGGTGAGAGCTCCACCGATGCATAATTTTTTTTATGATTAAGTGTTTATGTTGGAATTGTCAGTGTGTTTGCAATATACTTACAATAAACTATCTTAGAAGTATTTGGAAAAGTCATAAACCAGATTTCTTTCTCCTATCTGAGACTAAGAATAGTAATGCATTTATGGATAAATTCATTCTCATTTTGGTTATAGTATGATGATTACGGTTCAATCAAATGGATTAAGTGGTGGCTTAGCTTTACAATTTTTGGATGATTTTAATGTTACTATGAATTACAAAGCAAAAAATATTATTGGTATATCCTTTAATTATAAGGGTCAAATAATAATTATTACATTTCTCTATCGGGAACCGAACAAAAGCAAGAGAGATTATGTCCGGCAAAGATTAACCGAAGTGGTCCATGGTTATAATAGATGATTTGAATAAACTATCTGGTAATGATGAAAAATTAGGAGGAGCTCTTAGACATGTTAATACTTTCATATCTTTTAATTTAATTCTCCAAAACTGTGGTGTAGTGGAATTTCCGAAAATTGGAAACCCTTAGTCCTAGAAAGGTGTCAGGAACAACAGCGTTGTACGTTGTATCTTGGACAAGAGTTTCAGAAATGGGGAATGGCATGATTCTTTCATGATCTCTAAGATCGAATATCTGGATATGATAGGCTCGGATCATCAACCTATCCTCTCAAAATTCAATGACCAAACTTTCCAACGGAATCACCAATTCATTTCTGATAAAAGATGGATTGGGAGAGATGGGTTTAAGGAGACGGTCAAGAAAAGTTGGAAATGTTTTTCATATTGACGCCGAATTTCATTTACAAGAAATATTAAAAACTGTAGACGCAATATCTCATACTGTCGGGGTAAAAATGTTCCATTTAATCAACGATTTGGTTAAACTCATTGAAGATTTACAATATGATACCTCTGCCAATACCGCATAAATTTTGGAAGCAAATCTTAAACTGAAAAGGCCAATGTGGACGAACAACTATATTGAAAACATAAAAGTAGAAATAAATGGTTCAAAGAGAGTAATGAGAATACAAGATTGTTGGACTCATGGATGTTGATGGAAATTTGCTTACCAATGATGATGCTATAGTTGGGGAATCATCCCGTTATTTTACCAAACTATTTTCTACAAGTGGTGGACCATGTGGCACTGACTCTCTAATTGAAATTAAGCCAAAATTTACTAACATTGATAATAGAATGTTACTAGGAAAAGTCTCTGAAGAAGAGATTAAAAATGCTCTTTTTCTCATGGACCCCGAGAAAATATTAGGACTGGATGGTATGACGACTTTTTTTTTCAGATGTCATGGGACATTATTAAACATGATCTTATTAATGAGACAAATATTTTTCTAATTCCGACTTTAAATTTATTGTAAAAATATTTTGTATGTATGTTTAAAAACCCAAAAAGAAAATTGTTAGTTTGTTTTAAACAATGAAAATTTTTAAAAAACTAAAACATAAATTGTTAATTAGATTTGAAAAATAGAAAATAAAAGAATTGTTATTCCAAAAAGCAAAGGAAAAAAAGAAAAAGAAATTCATAATACAAGAGAAAAAAACTTACACGTATAAATAGTTGTTTAAGAGAAAAAAAGAAAAACCTAAAAGCCATTTCATTTATGGGGATAATTCAGCGAATTTATTGTCTATTTGCATCTTCGATTAAGCGATGAAAGATATTGGAAGATGTAGTGGGAAGTTTGTCAGTTAAAAATTTGTCACAAACTCAGTAGGAAAGTCATGTTGAATGTGTCAAGACAGTAAGATTTCAAGCTCCAAAAATAAGAATTGTTCTGATTCATATAGCAGAAAATAGTAATGATCCAAGAGTCCAAAGTGATGTTGAGTGTCTTGCGACAAGTAAAACACATGGGATTGAAAATTATGAAGTTTTTACTCTCTATGGTGATTTGGTACAAAGTTCTCTTTGTAGTCAACACTGTAAGCAAGAAATGTCGCACGGCTTAGACTTGCATACACGTCGCATGGCTTGGCATCGCAAGGCTTGCTTCTTCGTTGCGACATAATTATCCTGACGTCGCAAGCCTTGCGATTTGCGAATTGCGACATAATGTAAGACCTCGCAAGGCCGTCTCAATTATTCATTTGCGACGCTCTTGCAATGCAATCCTCCATCGCAATCTCTCAGTTTTCTTGTAGTGGAAGTTATTTCGGGTTTGGTTATAAACAAAACCTGAAATATAACTGAAGTCGTAGGGCATATAGTCCATACTCGAACCGATTCAACCAAACAAATTAGACTAAAAACTAGTTATAAAAATGTATTTAGGATGAAATAAATTATTTGAAATAGAATCCAATGATATTAAACAACTCTAAAACCAAACTAAAAACCCAAACCAAATCTGAACCAAACCGAACAAAACTTTAATAATAATCAAATGGATTTTAAACCTTGAAACTGAAAAAACAAAAATCTGAAATAACCAAATCGATAGATAACTGAACAGTCCTCCCAAACGCCCAGGCCTATATATATACCATAGTGGAATGAATTTGAGAAATCCAATACTCAAGATGCTTCTCAAGCAAAAAAAGTTCTTTCCCTCCAAACATATACATAAATATATTTATTATTATATATATGTATGAATTTCTAACCCTATATACCGACAACTATTTTACAAATTAATCAAATATAAAACTACCTTATACATTATACCTTTCTCAATCTCATCTTTTGGATCCTAGAAAATCAAGGTTTTTCTTGTTTCAATGATCTTATTAGTTGCAAGTAATATTTGAAAGCAGATCGATATAAATATTTTTCATTTACCAAAAAGAGAAATATAATATATCCATCACTAATAATCAAATATAGGTTAGAGCAACCTTTGAAATGTACACGTAAACTTTTGATCAAAAGGATGTTCTAATTATATTAACCAATTATATATATAGTTCATTCGAAATATATCGCAAATGATTAACATATGATAAAACCTGATAAACGCTTCTGCAAATAGTCCTCTTATACACAAGAATCAAACAAACAAACAAACCATATAAGAGAATAGTAGATAGATGGAAAAGAAAACAAATTAATATTGAAATGTTACCAAGTTTTGGGTCATAAGAAGCATTCGGAGAGCAGTTCTTTGGAGTTTTACATATACTAGAAGTTATATCGAATTACGCCCGATTTTGTAATATATAAATTTTTTTTAGTTATTTTTTCCCAAAAAATTTATTATGTCTAAATTGTTATTATGTTTTAGTGGGGGTTTTTTTCATGTGCTCTAAATATTTTGCCAATATACTATACTATGTTTGTAAATTGTTAATGAACTTTTATGTTTAGGGTAATCAAAATAATATGTCAAAAATAAAAACTACACTCATAGGATTGGCTCCGTTGGCGGCTATCAATTTATGCTCGTCGATAACTATCGGGTATGGTCCGTAAGTGACCAACGTTTCTGTCGGTCGCCGTCGGGTACGGCCAGCCGGAAATCATTGATTTTGGTCGTTGATGCCCGTCGGTTTTCTGATAATATTTTTCAATATATATATATATATATATTAATTTCATTTAAAATTAATTTAGAATTATTTTTCAAATATATTTTATATATTAAAGTATTTTGTTTACAATAAAAAAGTTTGAATAATAAATATTGCTTAGTCAAAGGCCCGAATTTTGGGTCTCGTTATCTTCCAAAAAAGATTGAGGAGTGTCGAACATCCTCATGAGCCGGGCAATCTGAGCTTCAGTCCTCGCTTGCCTCTCATGAATATCGCGGATAGTATTCAAGCTATGCTGAAGGGTCTCCTTCATGGTAATGTGGCTGGCCCGGAGATCCACCAGCTCTTGCTACTCCTGCTAACTGAGACCCAACGTTTGACTCAGGTCAACGCCAGCTGGTAATCCATCTGCGGTGACAAGCTTTCCGATTCCAAATTGTCATCCCTTCCGGTAAGGAATTTCCTACAAAAGAAATATAATAATTAGAAGGCTATGAATATAATTTTACATAATGTAAGATCGTAAAAATTAGGATTAAAGGAATACATCAACGACGATGTTATTGATGTCATCCCGAGATAGCAGAAGAAAAGGACCTGCTTCATCCTGAGTGAGTTGGGTGTGTAGCTCCTCTGTCCTCTGCTCGACCCTCTCGACCACCTCCAACACCTTCGGGTCCTCGATCTTTCCGGACTTCTTGAGGGGTGACAAAGCTTCATTACATTGAGCCAATGTGGTACAAACCCATTTTAATAGTCTACAAAACTAAAAAAAATTGTTAAGATTACAATTAATAAGTAGCATATATTTAAACTTTAAAATTACCATATCTTGCTCAATTTGCTCGAAGGTACGGCAGTCGGTGTTGTGTGTCCCCGACGCCTTCACACCCATGTTTTTACCACCTCTGCAGTTTTTCTTGTTTCTCTCTGAAATTCTCTTCATGCCGAGCTGGCTCCAATTTCAACAAACTCTGGGAACAGATCCGCCGAGCAACCATATGGTTTGGTTGTTGGATCTTTCTCTGAGACTGTCTTCCATGCATATATGTGGTTGTTATAGGAAACACTACATTGCTCCTCAAAATTCTTTGAAACTTGAGACGTGTGATTGACAATCAGTTTAAAATATGGATGTTAATTGTTAAATAATTAGTATAAATAATTAATAATTAAAAAACGTACTTATAGTAAAAAAAATTGGGTGTTTACCACAAAAGAATTGAACCATTGCTCCTCAAGCATAACGGAAACTTGCTGAAGGTTGGATGCGCAAAAAAGAGTTGTTGTTGTATCATCAGCATCACTAACGTTACTATCTGGTCTTCGACCCAAAACCTAAAATCGATAATATTTAGTTATTATTATTTATAAAAAATAGTATCTAAAAACAGTAAGATGGCCACGGCCCGAACTCGTGAAAATGTCCTCAATAGTTAAATGCAGAGGTTGTTGTTGGAGTGAAGGCTCCAGTTATGTCTCAGTCACACGCGATGGACTCTAAGGTGGACTCAGGGTGGCATCAGACTCATGCCCCCTGATCGTCGAGGACTTGATCGAAGAAACTAATCGAACAAAAGCATGAAAACAAAGCAGAATATTACTTTAAAATAATTAAAATTATATAAAAATTTTATTAAGCTTTACAAAATTATGAAAAATTGCATGTGTTATATTAAATTTTATAATAAAAAAAGTTTAAATTAAAATCTATGAAAGTGTGATAATATATTTTAGTCTACAAAAATCAATTTAAAAATATAATGTATATTATCTTAAAAATTTTCATATAAAAATAATTGTAGAAGTCTTGTGAATGATCAAAATGGAAAGAAAAAAAAATTTCTTGAGAAAAAAAAATGTGTTTTTGGGGGAACATTTTAAAAAAACACAAATTCACAAAAATCCATACAACTCAACAAAAATCTAAGCCATTTCTTAGTAGATTCAACCTAAAATGAGTGTAATCTAGCCTAATGCATACATTCCCTAACCTAATTCACTATAAACCTAAATCCAATAACGAAATTGAGAAAAAAGTAAAAATCTTACATGATTTTGGAATAGATGAGAGTGTGGGTGGTAATTTCCGTGATGTATAATCATTTTTGCGGCGAGCTTGTAGCCGAAATTGGCTGATGTTTTTAGAGATATTAGAGTGAAATTGGAAAAGAAGAAGAAGAATTTATAAGGACGTCTATCGGTTTCTGTAGGTTTCCAACGGCTCGCACGGTTGTGTGTCGTGGAAGATGAAGGGGAAAATTTTTGGCGGTTCTTTTTCCCTTCAATACCTCTCAATTTTGTTTAGAATATAACTTTCAGAAACCGACATAATATATTTTTTTAATCAAAATTTAAAATTAAAAATCGAAATATTGATAAATGATTTTCGAAACTCTAATTGTAATACGCAAATCTCAATCCATGCTATAAAATAGTATAAACACATTTCAATACGTTCCTGGAAAATTACAAACCGAAACATACATTCTTCTCATAGAAATCTTAAATTATGAACATGCTTCTCTGAATCACTTCCGTACTCATCTGGTTCCTTGTTGGAACTATCTTCAGACTCTTCACCAAACTCTGGGATTTTATCATTAGATACATTATTTGTTGTCCCAAATGTTTGGGACATCATATCGACACATAGGTGAACGCCAAGAGAAATCTTGAGTTCGCTTATTGTCCAGGTAAAGCTTGTTGCATAGCTTCGTGATTTGAATTGTTGTATGGTCTTCCTCTTGGGTTGGTTGATGTCACAGTGATCCACCCGTCAGAGCGGTTTGACGAGCGTGGATAGGGGTAATAAGATACTTTATCCGCCAGCGACGGAAGGATAAATGGATCGTACTTTTCAGACTTCCCTCTTGTGTTTAGGGATCTATCAAAATAAGGTTATACTAGTATCTCGCGTAAAACACCGTAGTAGACCATGTCGCTTGAGGTAAAAGATATTTTGTAGTCACTTGTTGGTCCTTTCATTCCTACCCTCAGAATCTTGAAAGCGTAACCTCAAGTGAAATACATAGGAAATAATTTAGCGACTAATTGAAGACCAGATACAAAATCTTCCAACCATGTAGGAAATGTTTGTCCCATTGTTGAAACATGTGTGACCTGTGATTTTTGTTTAAGTTTGTATTTGTTTAAGGTTCCACCCACTGCCCAAATATCAAAACGTGTAATGTATTGACTGAAACTACCATAAAATTTTTATCAGTCAGTGAATTCGTCCTCCTTTCTACTTTGTAGTTGTTGTTCAGAGTAATGTGGGTAAGCAAGGCGAATTTGCGCCATGTATAAAATGAAAGGAACCTAAATGTGGATGCATTTAAATAAATAAAATTTTAACTAGTCAAATGTTAGAAGACACAACTAACCTCTCAAGTTCCCATATTTCACGGCAATTGGTTGCAATATACATATGAAAATGTTTAATCTCAGATAGGGTATTCGGTTCTGTGAGCAGGTTTCCCACTTAGTTAACCCACTTTTGATAAAATATATGGCACAAATTCGTGGTGCTCGTCGGGCCTTTGTCTGGTCATTTGTTGGAGACAATAACGAAACAAAGTTGGCAGTTTCTTCATTTATACATTTGGCAATAATCGAACCTTCCACCCGACTCCAGTTCTTAGCTTTCTTCATTAGCTTGAACATATATCTTTCAAATGGATACATTAAATGATATTAAACTGGCCTGCCAAGCTCTGGTAAAAAAATTAAATGATTTGTTTACAAATTATACTAAATGTAGCTATATGATCGGTAATTCATATTGTAATTAACTACCTGTTTCACGAGAGAGATAAGCAGGTAGTTGTTCCATTACATCAAAAAAGGATTGAGGGAATATTTTCTCCAGATTGCTTAAGATTATTGGAATCTTATTATTCAAATTTTTTATTTCGTCGGCCGAAAGAGTCCATGAGCATAGATCATGGAAAAACGACCCTAGTCCTTATATAAGGAAAATAATATCATGACGTACAAAAATATAAATTCAATTTAACCCGTTATTTTGATGTTAGGATAATACCTGCGAGCGTTTTATGTACATTTCTTTGAAGTCAGTAGGCGAACACAAAGGGGAAAAGCATTTGCATTACAACATGATAGTCATGACTTTTCATAGTACATAATTTTCCTTTGTTACTGTCAACGCAGTTCCGTAGGTTTGAAGCGTACTCATCAATGAATTTTTACCTTCTGTTTAATCCAATCAAAAAAAGTATCCTACATGGGAAAAAATATCATTCACAATAATATTGTAAATTACAGTAACATATACTTAGGAAGACAATGGTATACCTTTTCTCTTTACTCAATCTGAAATTGGTACTGGGTCAACGTTGTTGTTCGTGCAGATATGCAGCGACTTCTTGTCACATATTTATGGTAAATTGAGTCTTGATTTTAGAGTGTCTTTAGTTTTCCCCTGTCCATTTCCTCCACGTCGCATAGTTAACTCAACATAAAATCTCTCAGCTGCGTTAATATTTGTACGTTATTCGATTCCAACGGTGGACCATACAACACTTTCTTTTTTTAGTGAATATTGATATATTTCACCGATATAGATGATTCAAAGGAAGAAAACTTCGGTGGAAATCAAACAAAGATGTCTTCCGTCCATGCTTCAGTTGAAACGCTTCAGTGTTATCTTGACATTGAGGACAAGCCAGATTGACATGCGTGGACCAACCTGATAGCATGCCATAAGTTGGGAAATCACTAATAGTCCACATCAACACAACTTTTATCTGGAAATTTTGAGTTGTAGAAACGTCTGTGGTACCACTCTCTCATAGCTAATTTAATTCGTAAATAAGCGGCGGTAAAAATACATCAAGCAATCTTTGTAGATGATCGGGCCATGGTATTAGAACTGTTAAAAATAAGAACTTTGGCTTGATACACAACATTGGTGGCAGATTATAAGGTGTTACAATCACCAGCCAAGCTGAGTACGATCTCCCGTGTTTCCCAAATGGATTAAACCCATTTGTATAAAATCCAAGATATACATTCCTTGTTTCTTGGGCAAAGTCGGGATATACTAATTGGAAATGTTTCCATGCCTTTGCGTCTGAAAGGTGGGTAATCTCCCCAACTAGATTATGTTATGGATGTCATCTCATTGGCTCCGTTGTGCGCTCTGGCTGATATAACCTCTAAGTTTGTCTGCTAATAGCAAATACCACATCCTCTTGTATTGGACCGGATTCCTCCCACTTGTATCCTGGAATCGAGGTTTACAACAAAAACAACAACGGATCTCGTTCACATCCTCTCTCCAAAATATCTTACAGTTGTCTTCGCAAACATGTAACATTTGATACGGTAATCCTAGTCAGGAAGTGATTTTCGTATTTTGTTGTATGATGTCGTGTATATGTTGTCCATAGGAAAAATCCTTCTGACATAACCAACAAATGCGTCGACACAGCTCTCCAGTAAATTACAATTCGTTTTGATATTCATTATTTCAGCTGTGGTCATCAATGGTGACACGTCACCACTGCAACCACTATACAACGACTTCTTCGCTACATCTAACATACTAATAAATTTTGTGCATCCACATTTGATTCTTCACTCCTATTTCTAGCCTCAAATAAAACTGGAACATCCTCCCTAAATGCATCGCTAACCATTTGAAACGTACATCATTGTTTTCCACCGGAATTGCAGTATCAACGCTACATTTACCAATACCGCTACTGCCAAGATTACCATCTACTTCCTCATCTACCATGTTGCCTAATTCCTCACCTACACCAGCATTACCAACTCCGCTATAACTTTCAAAGTTAACATTCGAACCATCTTCTCTATGGAAATACCATATTTGTAACTCAGAAAAAAACTTCTATGGTAAATATGACTGCATATGTTTTTAACAGGGATATATTTTATATTCTGGCATTTTATATATGGACAATACATCTTACCTGTTTCAAGGGGTAAACTCTGATACACTGCGAATTTCGTGAAACTTTTCTACCTGGCAGCATACTCTTCCATTACTTCCCCGGTTGCTTCATCAATATGTTGACCGTCTATCCAAGAGTGAAAATTCGAGTTTGAAATTTTGTATCTTTATATGAACAAAGGAGAGTATGAGGGAGAGAAATGAAACTCAGAAATTTATATAGAGGAAATTACCGACGGAATCTGTTTCACATGGCAATCTAATTTTTGGTTATAAATAGTGATGTCTCATGCAACACATATTTTAACCGCTTTCATGTCCGTCGGTTATATAACCTATGCTAATCGACATGTTCTATTTTTGTCATATTTTTTATTTTTAATTACATATGCGATAATTATTTAAAAAAATCCGTCCATTTCCATCGGTTATGTGATCGATAGTAACCGACAGATTTTATTTTTGTAATTAAGATTCGGTGTAACTTTCGTTGGTTTCCGTCGGTTGTCACACCGACGAAAACTGACGGGCGTTAGTTGCTGACGGCGTTCGGCAGATAACATATTTACGTTATCTTTTATCGGAAATTTGTCGGTTCATTGTTGACGGTAATTTGCATGTCAGAATTACCGTTGGTTTTTGCATATTTTTTTATAGTGGGAGAAACCAGTACATGTTTGCATGTAAGGGGATGCATAATTCAGGTGATCTATATTGTAAAATACGGGAAAGAAGCTTGTAACCTTCGTCATGAAATGAATTATGGCTAAAAAACCCCTAGAAAAAGAGAGAAATGAACCCAAGAGATAAACATTAATTCAGATTCTGATGCTCTCTTAATCACTCATAGAATCAGACATGATAAAAAGAAAATCCACTAAGCATCTATCATCAAAAACTTGTACCACAGACATGTAATTCTCGGTGATCTCATTAAGGATTAACAAACCCAAGAGATAAACATTTCACCAATGATATGCAAAAAAAAGTAGCGAAAGTCAGAATTCTTTACGCAACAGACGAATATATGGAAACACAAATTCTAAAAAAATAGTAGGATACTTGATTAAAAACGCATTTCATTCCTTTTGTTAATTTCTTCGATTTCCATGCATAAACTAGTAGCATTGCAACAAAAGAAACTCAAATAAGGATATACATTTGATAACCTGAGTTATTTTCAGAGGAGAGATCATTAAAATTCCCTATAAATAGAGAGAAATGAGGCAGTAAAGAGAGAACTAGAAGTCAAATGATTAGTGAGAGTTAAAGGTTTAAGAAATAGACATTGGAATTCCCTGCTTTGGATAATTTAGTGGAGTCATTTAAACATGATCTTACTCTAATGTTTGGTCAATTTGCTTGCTGACGTAGTAGCTTAAGAAACAGAGTTTGGAAAAAAATAAAATACTGATGTAAATGGTTTAGGAGGCCATAAACCCTCTTGGGTCCTAAATGAAGTTTATAAATACTCAAACTCAGTTGTGTCCTTTATTAAAAAAGAAAAGAAAACATTTACACGTCGGTACCTGAGTACTCATCGTTGTTGTTGTCTCTTGTATAGAAAGAGACACAAAAATGGTTTAAGGTTTTGGGTCAACAGTTGTTTTTATAGAAAAGAATAGAGTTTTAAGTTAAACTACCATATCCCTAAAACTATTCTGAAATGATAAATTATTTGAAATTTTACTTATTTACCTCAAAATAAGTTAAACCGGTTTTATGTTCTAATCAAATTTAATTATTGACTGAATTATAGAAAATTCTAATTTATTATTTTCGATTGAGAGATATAACTTTAAAATTTTCCAATGAATATGCAAGTAAATTTAAACTATATTCATCAAATAAATTTTTTTTTCTATATCGGTCGAAGCTTGCATTTAATCATCAAACAAATTCTAAAAACATATTTTTCAATTAAATGTATCTCATTAAAAATAATCAATCGAGATTTTTATATTAATTATAGTATTAGCAATATTAAGTGGACAACATTACTCTTAATAATAATAACCATTTTCTAATGGCATTGTTTGTAATATACCACATGATCATAAGATTATTCTTCTAAATTATTATTCTTTTAATATAAAAGATATTACTTTTCTAATCCAATGCAAGGAAAAACAAAAGTATGGTTTATTGATTACAATAAATACTCTACTACAAATTTAGAGTTAATAGCACTATTATATAAATTTCAAAAAAATGATAACAAATAGAAAATATAGTATGTTGATTACAATAAATATTCTCTTACTAAATATGTTATTTCTTTTTCATTATATCAATTTTAATATGATTCGGAAATAAATCAGATTAGTTCTTACGTAAACACAAAATCTTATTATTTAAAGAGTATATGCTAATTAAAGAATGTAGCATATTCAAAAATAGTAAACAAAACTTGTACTTAATCATAATTATAGTATTTTCAATGAGTATGGCAATATGGCCTAGAAATCGAAATCATCTAGTAAGTTAACTAAACAACAAATATTGTAAGTAGTGTAATTTAAATCGTTGCACTTTAATGGCAACATATTTATGTCGATTACTTAGTTACAAAGTTTGAGTTAAGATACCGCACCTCAAATATAGTAGTTACCTTTGTCGATTTTAAAGAACAGCTAATATGGTATATTGTATATTTAAATTGTGTAACTTTAATGATTTATGTCTAATTTCAATGATCGCGGCAATATTTATTAAGATATCGCAAATGTTAATTACTGAAATTGCAGATGCTTTCATTTCTATTTTCCTTGATAACGAACATATCAATAAGTTTCCTTGTTGACAACATATCTACTGTATTTAAGGAAAACTATTTTTTTTGTGTGATTAAATTCGTATTTTAAATTCATAATCATTCATGATCTTAAATATAAATGTTTTCGCAAGTGGCATTTAGTCTAGTTGCAGGTGGTAAGTCCACAAGAGGCATGCGCACTTGCACATTCTGTGATCGAGTCCCTCCGCTTGCATTTGTAAGAATTTGGCTAATGGACTAACCATTTGTGACCCAATAAATGCTTTCAAAATTATATTAACTAAATAAAATAAATATTTTTTTGTGTGGACCGTTGACCAAGTCTTTCTCGGCCTACTAATTCTTGGGCCTCATAGTGGGCCAGACTATCATATGGACCGGCATGGTTTTTGGTTGAAAAGAAGAGTGGATGGGCCAAGCCCATTTAAGCATCTGTATTTGGTTTTAAATACAGAGGAATGGTCTTCTTCTTCTTCGACCTGATATTAGAGAAGAAACAGAGTGTGAGAACAAGAAACAAAGGGAGAGAAGAAGAAGTAGTTCGATGAATCGAGAGAGAGAAAGATAAGCTTCATAGCTTAAGGAAGAAGCTTCTTACTTGGTTTCTAAACGACAGAGGTCTTCTTAATCGGATCATCTTTTGCGTTTTCCCGATCCAAGAAGTGTTGCTCGGAGTCTTCTTTCTCGGTCTATGTTCTTTCTTTCTTCAAGTTTTTGTTCCTGAAATTTCCAAATACACTAACAAGTTAGAAACGTCGTGTATGTTGTAAATTGGTTTCTTATAGTGGATTGTGGAACAATTCGATTCCACCCCAGACGTAGTGACTTTGTCACGAACTGGGTTACCAATTGTGTGTGTTCAAATTGATATCGATCAAACTCTGAAACTCGAATGAAAGAAATAATCAACATTTTGAATAAATACATGTATTAAATACGTAATCAAATGTGATCTTTTCAAAAACGAAAAAACAATTCACCAAAATATCCTTACTAATATTCTAATTTTCAGTGTCATTTTATATAATATTCTACATAATAATAAGGGAAATTTTAAATATTGATATCCTTCTATTATATAGAAAATTTAATATATAAGGTTAGTCTTGAATATGTAAATGGATGAACAAATTTTGTCACTATATCTGCAAGGAGGTTGGGTAATCCGCCTGAAATATTAAGTCCTTGCATCAATTGGCGCAATGTTTGCCATTAAGCATAGAAATAGTAGTTGAGCATCTATTAATTGAATATAGGGATAAGAAGTGCATGAGGAATTAGTGTTGTAGTTTACATAGTGAGAGAAATACTTATATGTTAGATGATGTTCCAACATCATAGACTGAGGCTTACGATTTGCTAAGGCTTATTTTGCTGGTGAAGGTAGTCAACAAAAACCGAATGAAGAGGTTGGAGTAGAACATGAGGATAATCAAACTACAGAATAAGTTGAAGAAGAAGTTGAGAGATGTTGAAACTCCATTGTACCCTACGTGTTCTAAGTACACTAAGGTTTTGCAAAATTGGCTTTTTATCGCATAAACGTGACGAGTGGTATGTTAGAGATATATTGTGATCAGCTGTTAACCCTAGTTCTTGATATGTTACTTAAAGAGAAAGTGCTACCAAGGTATACAAATGTGATGAAGAAATTCCTAAAGGTTTTTTGGTTTGGATATGATATATCATGCATGTGAGAATTATTGCACTCTCAACCAGAAGCTGTTTAATATGCTACAAAGTTGTCTAAGATGTGGTGCTTCACGAGTGGAATGGATAAGCATAGTGGTGAGAAAAAGAAGGAATTCTAGCCAATTGAAAGATACTCATACATGGGCAACCTTACAAGCGCATAAAAAGATGGTTTAACAACACTGTCGAGGAAGGAATTTCAAATATCATTAAAATTAGTTCTGAAATATTTGAGATATTGAAGGATTTCAAAAATGATTTTGGAAGACCTTTAGATAAGGAAACTAAAAGGAAAAGAGCTGATTTATTGGAAGATGAAGTTATTTGAGAGGAAGAGTATGAAGAACCACTTACCTTATTGGAAGGTAACATATTTCATTATTAATTTTCAGTAAATCAAACGAATTGATATCTAATACTTTGATTTTTATGTGTTAGTATTTGTCATTGTGTCACAACATTGATGTGATACATGTAGAAAAGAACATGTCTTATGGTATATTGTCTACATTGATGCATAGTACTTAGTCAAAATATGGTTTTAAAGCAAGAAAATACTTCGAAGACATTGGCATTCGAAGAAATCTTCACTCAGAGGTATGTGAAGAGAACATACTTACCTCCAATGGCTTATTAGTTGTCTAAGAAAAAAAAAATTTGTGAAAGACTATATAAGTTTAGAGGCCTCATGGCTATTATGGGAATATTGCCAATCTTGTTTCAGTCAATCCTTCTATAATTAAGTAGCATGATCATAATGTATTCATCCAGGTTTATTACATGTTGGAGTTTTGTGGGCCGTTGACCAAGTCTTTCTCGGCCTACTAATTCTTGGGCCTCATAGTGGGCCAGACTATCATATGGACCGGCATGGTTTTTGTTTGAAAAGAAGACTGGATGGGCCAAGCCCATTTACGCATCTGTATTTGGTTTTAAATACAGAGGAATGGTCTTCGTCTTCTTCGACCTGATATTAAAGAAGAAACAGATTGTGAGAACAAGAAACAGAGGGAGAGAAGAAGAAGTAGCTCGATGAATCGAGAGAGAGAAAGATAAGCTTTAAAGCTTAAGGAAGAAGCTTCTTACTTGGTTTCTAAACGACAGAGGTCTTCTTAATCGGATCATCTTCTGCGTTTTCCCGATCCAAAAAGTGTTGCTCGGAGACTTCTTTCTCGGTCTATGTTCTTTCTTTCTTCAAGCTTTTGTTCCTGAAATTTCCAAATACACTGACAAGTTAGAAACGTCGTGTATGTTGTAAATTGGTTTCTTATAGTGGATTGTGGAACAATTCGATTCCACCCCAGACGTAGTGACTTTGTCACGAACTGGGTTACCAATTGTGTGTGTTCAAATTGATATCGATCAAACTCTGAAACTCGATTGAAAGAAATAATCAACATTTGGTATCAGAGCTCCAGGATCAGAGTAAGATCAGGTATCAGAGAAATATAGAGGAAGTAAAGGTAGAAGCACTTAGCTTTTATAGATCTTTCTTGCACTATTGATTGTGCACCAAGATTTCATCTCCGTTGGTTCTTTGCTCCATGTTGTCGTGTGATTAGTCTTGTTTCCTGAGAGAATAGATCAGATTAGTCAAAGAATATGGAGCCGTTTCAAGGAAGATTCGATGTGGAGATTTTGGTCTATGGAAACACAAGGTTATTACCCAATTACATTTACTAGGACTTCACAAGATCCTAGATGAAGATGTCGCCGAGAGTGATAATACAATTCCAGATAGTAAATCCTCTCAGACTGCTGAAGAAAGAGTAGCTGCAAGAGCTGCTGCTATTATATCAAATGATCTGCAAGCAGGAAAGGACATGAGAGTTAGGAATCTAATAAGTATGAGTGTAAGTGATCAGATTCTAAGAAAAATTAAAAATTTTGCGACTACCAGAGAAATGTGGATAGCTCTTGAACAAGATTATCAGACAAAGACTCTTCCTAATCGTATCTACTTAAAGCAAAGATTCACAAATTTTAAAATGACTGAAGGAAAGTCAATAGAGGATAACCTGGATGATTTCCTCAAGTTGGTAGATGATCTTGAGAGTCTTGATGTCACTGTAAGTGATGAAGATCAAGCTATACGGCTTCTCTTAAGTCTTCCTAAGACTTATACTCCAGTTGTTCATACTCTAAAGTATGGTAACTCAAAAGAAACATTGACAGTTTCAGATGTAACAAATGCAGCTTATGGTTTGGAAGTTGAGCTAAAAGAAAGTGGTCAGTAGTATAGAAACAAGTCTACTGCTGAAGGTCTTTACATGGAATCACGTGGAAGACAGAGCAAAGGATCTAATCGAAATGGAAATGGGAAGAACAACAATCAAAGAGGAAAGTCAAAAGGCAGATCAAAGTCAAGGCCGAGGTATAACAAAAACAATAGAAGTGATTGTTTTGTTTGCGGAAAAGAAGGTCACTGGAAAAAAGATTGTCCAGACAGACAAAATAAGAAACAAGAGTTTGCCAATAGTGTCACTACTAAGCAACCTATTGCCCTCACTGTTAGTACTCAAGAGTCTGCAGAAAAGTGGGTTCTAGACTCAGGTTGCACCTTTCATATAACTACAAATAAAAAGAATTTCTCTGAATTAAAGGAATTCGAGGGAGGAAAGGTGTCAATGGCAAATCATACTTCTAGCACAGTTAAAGGTATAGGAAAGGTTAAATTCCAAATTCCTGATGGAAATACTATTGTGCTAAGTAATGTTAGGTATATACCAGAAATGTCGAAGAATCTTATTTCATATGGGATGCTAGAAAAAGCAGGTTGCAGATATGAAGGTAAAGATGGGATTGTCAGATTTTTCAAAGATGGTATTGAGGTACTAACAGGAAAGTATGACCAAGGACTTTACTACTTACAAGGTTCAGTAATAAAAGGTGAAATCAACATTGTCAGGGAACAACCTGATATGACCAAGATATGGCATTCAAGACTGGGTCATATGAGTTTGCACAACATGAATGTTTTGGTTAAGAATGGATACATTCCAGAGAAGGATGTCAGTACTTTGAGTTTCTGTGATAATTGTGCTCTAGGGAAAAGTCACAAACAACAGTTTCCGATAGCAAAACATACTACACAAGGGATACTAGACTATATTCATTCTGATATCTGGGGGTCTCCATCAACTCCCGAGAGTCTTGGAGGATGTAAGTATTTTATCAGCTTTATAGATGACTACTCTAAGAAAGTTTGGGTTTATTTTTTGAAGACCAAGGATGAAGCATTCATGAAATTCAAAGAGTGGAAAGAAGAAGTCGAAAATCAAACAAGGAAAAGGATCATATACTTAAGAACTGACAATGGTCTAGAGTTTTGTAATACTCAGTTTGATAATTACTGCAAAAACTCAGGAATCAAGAGACACAGAACGTGTACTTATACACCGCAACAGAATAGGGTATCTGAGAGGATGAACAGAACAATCATGGAAAGGGTCAGATGCATGCTTAGTGAATCAGGTTTGGGTCAAGAGTTTTGGGCAGAAGCAACCTCCACCGCAGTGTATCTGATTAATAGATCACCAAACTCTAGTATTGAGTTTAAACTTCCAGAAGAAATGTGGACGGGACACAAGATAAATATTTCTCATCTAAGGCATTTTGGATGTTCTGCTTTTGTTCATGTTACTCAAGAAAAGGTTAACTCCAGAGCTATAAAAGGAATTTTTGTTGGATATCCGTTTGGGGTAAAAGGCTATAGAGTTTGGGTTGCTGAGGATCATAAATGTATCACAAGTAGGAATGTTGTGTTTCAAGAGAATGAGGTATTTAAAAATACCTCCATTGGTGTGGAAACAGATCAACAAGTTGAAGATAAATCTACAGACAAATCCAAGAAGAAGACCAGAAGAGTGTATTTCAAAGAAGATCTAATTTCTGGACCATCAGGTTCAAATTATCGTGAAAACATGAATTTCGAGGCAGGAAGTGAGTCATCTTTTTCAAGTACAAAGGAACCTAGTAGAGATCAAGAAGATTTTAATGGTACAAATAATCAGGAAGCAGAAACATCAGAACCAGGCTCATCATCATCTGAAGATCTAGGAGAATACTTGTTAGCCAGAGACAGAGCTAGAAGAGAAAATATAAGACCACCGTCAAGATATGAAGAATCTTATTTTGTAGGTTATGTTCTATCAGTTGTGGATGATATAACTATAGAAGAGCCTAAGACCTACGAAGAAGCAAGAAGGAGTCATAAATGAAAACAGTAGGAAAGAGCCATGAAAGAAGAAATGGACTCACTGAAGAAAATGAGACATGGATTTTGATTCAAAAACCTGACAAGCAGAAGCTTGTGGGATGTAGATGGATCTATAAACCAAAACCTGGAATACCAGGTGTTGAGGCACAAAGGTACAAGGCCAGGTTGGTCACTAAAGGTTTTTCTCAGAAGGAAGGAGTTGACTACAATGAAATTTTCTCTCCAGTGGTCAAGCATGTTTCCATCAGACTCATTCTATCATTAGTGGTAAATCTAGACTATGATTTGGAACAGATGGATGTTAAAACTGCGTTTTTACATGGTAAGCTAGATGAGAGAATATTAATGGATCAACCAGAAGGTTTCATTCAAAGAAAGGATCATGAAAAGGTCTGTTTACTCAAGAGATCTTTGTACGGATTAAAACAGAGTCCTAGACAATGGAATCTAAGATTCGACACCTTCATGAAGAAACAGAATTTTAAGAGAAGTAGTTTTGACCCATGTGTGTATCTGAAAGATCCAGGTACAACTAAAGCTATTTTCTTACTGTTATATGTGGACGATATGCTTATTGCTTCAGGAAATAAACTAGCTATCAAAGAGCTAAAAGAAAGTTTAAACAATGAGTTTGAGATGAAGGATTTGGGGAAGGCCTCAAGAATTCTCGGGATGGATATTCTACGAGACAGAGAGAAAGGAACTTTAGTTCTTTCTCAGTCAAGCTATTTGGAAAAGGTTTTAAAAAATTTTAATATGTTTGAGAGTAAGTCAGTGGTTACTCCAACTGCTTCACACTTCAAACTAAGGGCTCTATATCCAGAAGAAATAGACGAAGAGCAACTATACATGAAAGATAAACCCTATTCAAGTATAGTTGGAAGTTTAATGTATGCAATGATTGGGTCGCGTCTTGACCTTGGTTTTGCAGTGGGTTTGGTAAGTAGGTTCATGTCAGAACCAGGAAAGCAACACTGGCTAGCTGTGAATTGGATATTGAGATATATTAAAGGAGCCTACAACCAAGGTTTAACTTTTAGAAGACATTCACATTTTAATGTTGAAGGTTTTTCACACTCAGACTATGCTACAGATTTAGACAGACGCAAATCAGTTACAGGTTTTGTTTTTAAAGTTGGGGGAAATACAGTTTCTTGAAAGTCTTGTTTGCAATATGTTGTAGCTTTATCCACTACTGAGGCAGAGTACATGGCTCTGTCTCTCGCACGGAAGGAAGCAGTGTGGATTAAAGGTATTGTTTCAGAATTGAGTTTTCAAAATTTTAAAGTCTCAATTGGTTGTGATTCACAAAATGCGATTGCTTTAGCTAAGAATGCAGTGCATCATGAAAGAACTAAACACATTGATACTAGGTATCATTTCATTAGAGACCTAGTATCAGATGGTGTAATGGTTTTAAATAAGGTTCATACATCAGAAAATCCAGCTGATTTCTTGACAAAAACCGTACCTGGAAACAAGTTCCAGCTCTGTAGTGAGCTGGTGAATCTCGCTTGAGTCTAGTCTTCGGCATCAGGTGACATCTCTGACTGATTTTACCATTTTATCTCGCAGGGAAAAAAAACAAAAAAAAAGGGGCGAGTTAGTACGAGTCATAAATCACTAGTACTATTTTTGGGAAAATCAGTAAGCATGCACAGAGAGTTACCTGAGAAGAAAAAGGGATCTTATTCGTCTTTAAGGTCAGGTCCCAGGAAAGGAATATAGAACGTCATGCTATTTCTGTAAAAGAGAAAACACGAGTAAGCTTCAGTTTAGGTGGAGTTTTTTGAGCTATCGTTTAGATCCAGTTCATGAAATCCTCCAAGTGGAGTATAACAGAACATCGAAGAAGCTAAGTTCTTGATTGAGTGTTTGTTATGAAGAAGGAGACTTACCAGAGAAGTCGGATCGATGATGGAAGCCTGTTCAGGTACACCGATGAAAAGCACCGGTGGATCTGGAGTTTTATCCGCCAAGAGCTTCATGAAATTCATCAGAGCTTCGCCGCTTTGTCTTCAGGTTTAAGACAAGAAATGAAAGAAGTGAAAAGGTCCCGATATGTTAGGGTTTGTGTCGAAAGACGGTCAAGGTGGAGTTTTGTGGGCCGTTGACCAAGTCTTTCTCGGCCTACTAATTCTTGGGCCTCATAGTGGGCCAGACTATCATATGGACCGGCATGGTTTTTGGTTAAAAAGAATACTGGATGGGCCAAGCCCATTTACGCATCTGTATTTGGTTTTAAATACAGAGGAATGGTCTTCGTCTTCTTCGACCTGATATTAGAGAAGAAACAGAGTGTGAGAACAAGAAACAGAGGGAGAGAAGAAGAAGTAGCTCGATGAATCGAGAGAGAGAAAGATAAGCTTTAAAGATTAAGGAAGAAGCTTCTTACTTGGTTTCTAAACGACAGAGGTCTTCTTAATCGGATCATCTTCTGCGTTTTCCCGATCCAAAAAGTGTTGCTCGGAGACTTCTTTCTCGGTCTATGTTCTTTCTTTCTTCAAGCTTTTGTTCCTGAAATTTCCAAATACACTGACAAGTTAGAAACGTCGTGTATGTTGTAAATTGGTTTCTTATAGTGGATTGTGGAACAATTCGATTCCACCCCAGACGTAGTGACTTTGTCACGAACTGGGTTACCAATTGTGTGTGTTCAAATTGATATCGATCAAACTCTGAAACTCGATTGAAAGAAATAATCAACATTTTGAATAAATACATGTATTAAATACGTAATCAAATGTGATCTTTTCAAAAACGAAAAAACAATTCACCAAAATATCCTTACTAATATTCTAATTTTCAGTGTCATTTTATATAATATTCTACATAATAATAAGGGAAATTTTAAATATTGATATCCTACTATTATATAGAAGATTTAATATATAAGGTTAGTCTTGAATATGTAAATGGATGAACAAATTTTGTCACTATATCTGCAAGGAGGTTGGGTAATCCGCCTGAAATATTAAGTCCTTGCATCAATTGGCGCAATGTTTGCCATTAAGCATAGAAATAGTAGTTGAGCATCTATGAATTGAATATAGGGATAAGAAGTGCATGAAGAATTAGTGTTGTAGTTTACATAGTGAGAGAAATACTTATATGTTAGATGATGTTCCAACATCATAGACTAAGGCTTACGATTTGCTAAGGCTTATTTTGCTGGTGAAGGTAGTCAACAAAAACCGAATGAAGAGGTTGGAGTAGAACATGAGGATAATCAAACTACAGAATAAGTTGAAGAAGAAGTTGAGAGATGTTGAAACTCCATTGTACCCTACGTGTTCTAAGTACACTAAGGTTTTGCAAAATTGGCTTTTTATCGCATAAACGTGACGAGTGGTATGTTAGAGATATATTGTGATCAGCTGTTAACCCTAGTTCTTGATATGTTACTTAAAGAGAAAGTGCTACCAAGGTATACAAATGTGATGAAGAAATTCCTAAAGGTTTTTTGGTTTGGATATGATATATCATGCATGTGAGAATTATTGCACTCTCAACCGGAAGCTGTTTAATATGCTACAAAGTTGTCTAAGATGTGGTGCTTCACGAGGGGAATGGATAAGCATAGTGGTGAGAAAAAGAAGGAATTCCAGCCAAGGTCCTTGATATTTTGTGTATATTATGCCATTGAAAGATACTCATACATGGGCAACCTTACAAGCACATAAAAAGATGGTTTAACAACACTATCGAGGAAGGAATTTCAAATATCATTAAAATTAGTTCTGAAATATTTGAGATATTGAAGGATTTCAAAAATGATTTTGGAAGACCTTTAGATAAGGAAACTAAAAGGAAATGAGCTGATTTATTGGAAGATGAAGTTATTTGAGAGGAAGAGTATGAAGAACCACTTACCTTATTGGAAGGTAACATATTTCATTATTAATTTTCAGTAAATCAAACGAATTGATATCTAATACTTTGATTTTTATGGGTTAGTATTTGTCGGTGTGTCACAACATTGATGTGATACATGTAGAAAAGAACATGTCTTATGGTATATTGTCTACATTGATGCATAGTACTTAGTCAAAATATGGTTTTAAAGCAAGAAAATACTTCGAAGACATTGGCATTCGAAGAAATCTTCACTCAGAGGTATGTGAAGAGAACATACTTACCTCCAATGGCTTATTAGTTGTCTAAGAAAAAAAAAAATTTGTGAAAGACTATATAAGTTTAGAGGCCTCATGGCTATTATGGGAATATTGCCAATCTTGTTTCAGTCAATCCTTCTATAATTAAGTCGCATGATCATAATGTATTCATCCAGGTTTATTACATGTTGGAGTTTTGTGGGCCGTTGACCAAGTCTTTCTCGGCCTATTAATTCTTGGGCCTCATAGTGGGCCAGACTATCATATGGACCGGCATGGTTTTTGGTTGAAAAGAAGACTGGATGGGCCAAGCCCATTTACGCATCTGTATTTGGTTTTAAATACAGAGGAATGGTCTTCGTCTTCTTCGACCTGATATTAGAGAAGAAACAGAGTGTGAGAACAAGAAACAGAGGGAGAGAAGAAGAAGTAGCTCGATGAATCGAGAGAGAGAAAGATAAGCTTTAAAGCTTAAGGAAGAAGCTTCTTACTTGGTTTCTAAACGACAGAGGTCTTCTTAATCGGATCATCTTCTGCGTTTTCCCGATCCAAAAAGTGTTGCTCGGAGACTTCTTTCTCGGTCTATGTTCTTTCTTTCTTCAAGCTTTTGTTCCTGAAATTTCCAAATACACTGACAAGTTAGAAACGTCGTGTATGTTGTAAATTGGTTTCTTATAGTGGATTGTGGAACAATTCGATTCCACCCCAGACGTAGTGACTTTGTCACGAACTGGGTTACCAATTGTGTGTGTTCAAATTGATATCGATCAAACTCTGAAACTCGATTGAAAGAAATAATCAACATTTTGAATAAATACATGTATTAAATACGTAATCAAATGTGATCTTTTCAAAA